>JAAGKR010003632.1:0-71825 GCA_011419295.1 Clarias macrocephalus
TCATATTCAGGATGGTTCAAAATTTACCTACTTTGTGTCCTGTCCCCTAGTACAGTGATCACAAAACTCAAAAGGCACTTTTCCATTCATGGAAGTTCACACAAAGTCCTTTCAGCCAATGGGACCCAATTCAACAGCACCCAAAGTCAACAGTTCAAAGAATTTGATGCTTCTTGAGACTTAACACATATGACCAGTAACACAGAGTATTCACGAGCTAACAGGCTAGCCAAAAGTGCAGTACAAAATCCAAAACATCTAATGGAGAAATCCAAAAGGGATGGATTGGTTCTTTTTCAAAACCTGATCAACCTCAGAAACATTCCAGATTCACCAAGAGAGAGATCAAGTCCTTCCCTGTTGCCCAGACTCCCTCTGCTAAATCTAATCACACTTGTAAAGCTTCTATTGAAGCCAAAGCATCCGACAAGAACATTGACTGAACGTTCAACAAGTATTCGCTCCAAAACTCCATGTGTAACCAGAGCTTGCCGCGTTAGTAAACTAAACCCTAAATATATGGAATAAGAAAAGAGAGACCCAGAAAACAGTTCATTAATTCGGCAAAAAAAATATTTTATAGTTGTTGAGATTTTGGTGTTTAAAATATAAGATATCAAGTGTTAACACTTGTCTCAGTCTCAACTTAATTAATCAGTTAAAATGCATTTCCTATGAAAATAAAGGCTTTACATTCACCCACGAGTTAAGTTGTGTTAAAGTTCATGGTGTATGTAAAACTCCAGCATCTCAATCAGTAAAAAGTTGTTAAAAAAAAAACAATTCCTGCCACCCGTCATTCAACAGGGCACAAGACGGTGTACATCCCGGACGGGGTGCCAATCCATCACAATTTGAGAATGCTATTGGCCTAATCTGCATGTTTTCCTGTGTATGTTTGTGTGTGTGGTTTCTCATCTTTAGTTGCCCTGACTATGATGACCACTACAGGACTGTCTGCACCTGTCCCTGAGAATCAGTGCACAACACTCTCTGACAGCCAATTTCGCTGTGACCTGCCGACTTCTATTCTCAGAGGAATGCTTGACCCCACCTGCCATGCCCAGTGGAGTATGAATGTAATTGTTCACTCAAGTCTTTTAAATTAGGGACATGTTGATCAATAACACTTAAATATAGATAAATAGTATTTAAATAATGGGTTTAAATACAACTAGTGAGATTGCCGGAATTAGGCTAAAATCCATTCAATGCAGTATTAAAACCTGGAAGGATAAACTGTGAAATTCACAGAAGAAATGTGATCAGAAAAAAAAAACATGAATGGGAACGATGCTTAATAGCTTTAATGTTGTGGACTGCTCAGACATTTGACCAGAGAGTCAACGTTGTTTTTGTATCCGTATATGATTACATATTTACAGGAAGCTTTTTCTAGACTGCAGTACTGCCTGACATGTGTCAGGTAGACAAAAATCAATGATTGAATGAAAGCCGGATCTACATTAAACTGCTGCATAATGTAATATAGATATCACATAATATGATCCTCCAAACACATCTGGTATTGTGAATTTTGTGAAGCTTGTGTCAAATTACTGTACTGTACTCTACTGTACCTACCTCATCAGGAAATTTCAGTGGCCAGTTATGAGACTGGAAAGGCTGAGTTTGATGATCCAATCACTGCTGCTTCACTGGAATGGGTCATAGGTAATAGGTGCAATGGCCCACTGGTCTTTTACATCAGCTGCCCTAAAACTGACGTACGTCATTAATACTTTATCATTCATTAATATTTCAACTGTCTTTAAATCATACGGTAGTATTAACAACACTGTCCTAATGTCTTAGTACATTAGCTAATAAGCTATAACCGTCTAATAATCAACAGTAATGTCATTTTGCGTTGAGTTTTATTGTTTCCTTTGTGTTGCAGTTCACCAGGGAACTTTCATTTTCATGTAAGTTTTTTTTAAGCATGTCATAAAAGTCACACATTTAGCACATGTACTTCTCAGGAGCAGTTTCCTGATTTTTCCATCAGATAGAATATTGTTCAAATGTACCTGTACCCTGAGCAGTTTTTAAAGGAATGTTTTTTGTTTGTTAAACCACACAATGAACTATGAATCATTCAATCATAAAAAATAATTTTAAAAAAACTTACGGCATAAACCAGTGAGAAACAGGTGCAGATGATGATGAAAGATGATCAGGCCGGTGATTGGTATATTGGTGATGCTGAATGCTGAGCGGGTTAAAGAGACGGGAGGGGAAATGAGGTCGCTGCTGAGTTTTAACATAAACAAACACTCTTTTAAATTGCATCTTTAGGCACTTTGCAGCCTGTCTCAGTAAAACATTTGTTTCCTTTTCTTTAATTTAATCTCTCTCTCTCACACTTGCTCATACACATACTCACACGCCACTTAAAATAATATGGCAGTTGAAAAAAGTTGGTTTCAACAAGATTGGGGTCAGTGTGAGCCAAGTTCGTGTCAATTTCATGTCGTTAGTATATGTTAGTATTAAAAGGTAAATATTTAAGCTGTCATCAATCAAAGCATCGTACTCTGTATTCATACCACTTAGTCAAATATGAGTAGCGTGGGCAAGATTGTTTTTTCCAATACTAATAATGATCACTGAGTATCAGTCAAATTTCATTTTTCAATAACTATTTCCCCCAAAAAACCACACATAGCTACACTGTAAAAAATCCAACTAGCAAAATGTTGGCATAATGAGTATTTATAAGTAATCTGGACAATAAGACATTAAAAGGCTGAGTGAACTAGTGAAAACAAGTTCATTAAAAACTCGCTGGGTCAACTAAGGTTTAATTACTGAACAGACTTTCTACTGCAAGTTAACACGCACAGAAGTTGGTACGGAAGTTGACGCATGCGCGCTGTTACGTTTCTGAAGTTGGCGCATGCGTGCTGATACGTTTCTAAAGTTGGCGCGTGCGTGTTGGGTGTAGCGGGTATATTGAACATCATCTGGATTAGTGTTCCGTTTCTCCACCTCACAACGGACAACATCTTTTAAACTTTGGTAAGTGCATATATTTATATCGAAGTCTTTTGTAGAAATTGTCTTAACATAAATGAGCGTTATTATATGGTGCTCTTTGTGAAATACATATAGCTTGGTGCAGTTGTTTGTTTAACGTGAGACAGTGAGAAAGCTGCAAGTCATCCTGTAACCTGAGGTCCTACAATCAATATATTTTGTATTCTTTTAAGTTTACTACATTTATTTGTTATGTATTACAGGTGTTGTATATTATGAAGTATATTTAATTATATTAGAAATATTAAATTTAGAATTGAATATTATTTAATTATTATTTACAGCAGTCTATCACACATACAGTCCATATCCCTGCATGTGTGATATTTGATTTATTGGTTATGTTGTTTATGTTAAGAGGAACTAACAAGTTACCTACCTGGGGTTTCCCATGGGACAGGTGAGAGTGTGACACGGTGTGAGAGAAGCACATGAGAGCAGTTTGTATTCTGTCTTGCCATTTGTTTTAATAAAATAAGTTGTTGCAAACTTAACTGTAGCTGCTTATTACCCACAGCCAAAGAGACTGGAGAAGAGTAGGACAAGTCTAGAAAGTCCTGGATAAACACATTTCCAGACGTCATCACAAGACCTCAAACTGACATTTCATGTAAGTAAAGATTTACCATGCAGTATTTTTTATGATTTTAAGAACGAAGTATGAAGTTAGGGCAAAAAATAATGCTTGTTATACCTTACTACTTTACTTTTTTATGTAAGACTATTCATACCCCCCCCCCCCCATTTTATTAAATATAACGAAAAAAGTAAAAAGACTATTTAATATTTCCTTGCAAACCTATAATTGGTCAGACTAGTTTTGATCAATATAATATACTACATTTATTTAATATAGTAAAACTGGAATAATGTGAAATAATGTTAGACTTCAAAATTTCTGTTATCTACTAGAATGTACTGTACACAAAACTGTAATTTATTGCTGTGACATTAACCTGAATGTTCTGCATCATTACTTAAATATTTAGTGTCACATGGTCTTCGGAAATCCCTCTAATATGAGGATCTGATCATGGGAAAATTTCTTTATATTTTTGTATAGAGAGTTATAGCTTTTTTGCCAATTTTAATATAAGAATGTTGGCCTATAAAAATGCCTAATATTGTCATTCAGTCCTGGGGGGAAAAGATATTGTTTCCACAAAACTCAATAAATGTTTCTTGATCATTATGAATGAATTAAAGAAATGGTGATTTCTGAGGTTCATGTGACACTGAAGACTGGAGTAATGATGCAGAAAATACAGCTTTACATCACAGCAATAAATAGAACAATTTAAATACATTTCAATGGAAAAAGAGCTGTTTTAAATTGTAATATTTTACATTATTCCTGTTTTTACTGATTCCTGTATTTCTGATCAAATAAATATAACCTTCAAGAACATACTTGTGCGAGTTCAGTTAGATCTGCTCTGAAGCACAGTTCTTCTCTTGGAAAACATATAAGACATAGAGATCGTATTTTTCCCCTTACAGAAATGTAGATTCAAGCTTTAGCAGCCATAGAACAAGAAAACATAAAAATAACACCATCAAAGATTTTAGATTAATGCATAAAGAATCAGAGAAAATCTTGAATGAAACAGAACCTGAACAGAAAAGTGAACCTGAAGCTGGGACTTCACCTTGTGCACATGTAGAATTGAGAGAAACGGACATAGAAAAATTTGATGCTGAGACACTTGAGCACAAACTTGAGCATCTTTTTTTCTATGCAAACAGTATTGTATATTTCAAAATCTTTCTCTCATAATTAGAGTCTCCCTAATGTTAAATGTTATGAATACCTGCAAGTTTATCAAAAGTGACAATGCATAAAATTAGCGTTCTTTTTTTCAGACTTCAGTTATTGTGGCTCACCGTGATAGATGTTGCATTGATTCTCTGCAGGCACTTTGACAAAAATACGGCTGTTTACGTTTGTGTTGACATTATTAAGATATTTTAATTCTTATTCATTTGAACTCCTGCTCTTAATTTAGTTTATCTGATCATCTCAAACTTGTATAGCTCAGAGTCAACTGATTTTAAGGATTTATGAGGTATTTCTTTCTGTACATTTTGTCTAGATTAATCTAGTAGGATCCAAAACTTTCATGGAACAAAAACAAATATAACAACATAGAAAAGATGGATGTCAAAAGTGATTTTTTTTGTACTCTTCATCACATTAGGACAGTACTCCTGATCAAGGACAGACCAGAGGGATGAAAGTGGAAGTTCCTATTGTGATTGAATATGATGACTCCCTTACGACTTTGACCAGTGTCATAAACTTTACTCTTGTGTTGGAGGAAGAGATTGTCTTGCAAGATGCTCCAGATCTGCTGTTGCTTAACAGTTTAGCCTTTGACCTGTTTGACTTGGATTTCAGTACCAAAAAAATCTGAAGTAAACTTTTGAGGTGATTGAGAAGGTGTTCATGGAATTGGACACTCACTGCTCTGCAAGGGTACAATCCCTTAAGACTTAACTTCTGCTATGACTTTGCTTTTGTGAGCAGACTTAAATTGTTATTATTATTATTATTATTAATGTACTCTTTGTTTTGTGAAATTTAGAATGTAAAAGCCATCTTGCCATGTTTATTTTATTTTACTTTTATTTGAAAGTCAAGGAATGTGGTTATAGTGTGTTCCTTTTGGTTTAAAATAAAATTTGGAAGAAACTTAAGCATGCAGTTACAGCTTTTTTCATTACATTGTATTACATGTGTACATAAACAGTCAGAAGTGGCAGAAGTACGCAATCTTAATACTCATGTGAATGTCAGGTACTTAGAAAAAAAATGGACAATTCATTGGCATTGTACGGATGCTTTACAAGTTCATGAAACCTGTAGGCTTGACAAGACACAAGCTCTTTTAAGCCAATTTATTTAACGTTTATAACACAAGTCATATTAATTACTTATTTGTTGGCTTAGACATGGCTGGACAGAGGGAAGTGAACATTGCGTAAGTTTTTAGACATGAACATTACAGCAAGAATATTGAGTAACTTTCTGCACTGGTGAATTTTAGAAATAAAGAAGAAAAAAACATTGCAATGATGCAAGTAACTTCTAATAGTAGGTTCTAATAGTACGGCTGTAGTGGTTAGCAATATGCCTTAACATAAAAATGTAAAAAATCAACCTAGAGAACTCACTCTCACTCACTCATTGTCTATACCGCTATATCCTGTATACAAGCACGCACTCACTTTCTCATTCACACACTACGGGCAATTTGAGAATGCCTTTGGACTGTGGGAGGAAACCAGATAAAAGCCACCAAAGAAAAGGAGAACATGCAAACTCCATGCACGCAGACCCTAGATGGGAATAAATTCAATTTACATAATTAAATATAATTGATTATAAATAAGTTAGGGGTGATTCAATAGTTTTGCACAGTAATGTACTGTGCACAGAGAAGTGTTTTTTTTGTTGTTGTTGTTGTTGTTGTTGTTTTTAAGTAAACACGCTTATTTCTGGAGCACTTGGTCAAACAATGAGGAGATACAAGGTTGTCTAATGTGTGTAAATCTTTTATTTTATTATGCTCCTAGTACACCATACATAGACAAACCTCACACAGATTTTATGCTGGATTTCAAAGGGTTACATTCTTATGTATGTTCCTGCACTGATGAAATTCTCACTTAATGAGAAGTGTGAAACATACAGAAGAAACATCTGCTTTTAAGTTAGGAAATCTGGGGCAGAGTGTGTGTATCTGCGGGTTAAAAACGAAACTGCACAGAGGTATTGTGCACTCTATTGTGTTACCATGGTTTTTGCATTGGTGTATAAAAAGTGGTCTGATCTTTATCTTAATTTTGATGTCTGAGCAGTTATAGATTAAACAGTGTAGGGAAAAACTAAAGGAACAATGGTTTATCACTGTGCTGGAAGCTGCTATGCAAAATTACCCATCAGTCACTTCTTGTTTTTCATGCTCTAGCAAATTTATGAGTTTCAGTAGTACAATGTTGTTTGTATGCCTGCAGTATGCCTATGTTTAATTGAGTATACTGCTTGCATTATACATGGTAGCAATGGTAGCAACTAGCTAGCTAAGCTACCAAAGTAATTAATGATGCTAACAATGTTGCTCCCCAAGTTATGTCTAGGGCCTCCATTTCTTTATTTTCTGTAACTTAATAATCTCTCAGTTATCATTCTTTCATCTGCCTTAATGAAAAAAAAACAAAGCACAGCTCCCTGAATTATGGAGGTATGGTGGCTTACTGGTTAGCACTGTCACCTCCAAGGTCCATCTCAGGTCTGTGTGCATGGAGTTTGCATGTTCTCCTTGTGTTTGGTGGGTTTTCTCCAGGTACCCTAGTTTCCTCCCACAGTCCAAAGACATGTCGTTTAGGCTAATTGGCATTCTCAAATTGCCATGTCAATGAGAAAGTGAGTGTGTGTTTGTGTGTGCACCCTGTGATGGATTTGCACCCTGTCCAGGGTGTACTCTGCCTCGTGCCTTAAGTCTCCTGGGATAGGCTCCTGACCCCCGTGACCCTGGATACAGGACAGGATAAAGTGGTATAGACAATGAGTGAGTGAGAGTGAGCTCTCTGGGTTGATTTCTTTTATTTTTATGTTAAGACATATTGCCAACTACTACAGCCGTACTATCAGAACCTACTATTATAAGCTACTTGCATAATTGCAATGTTTATAACTGTTATAAATTTGTAATTTAAAAACTCTTAACAGGCAGTACAATGACATATAGGTTAGTACTGTGGCCTCACACCACCAGGGTTGAGGGTTTAATTCCCAACTCGGGTCTGTGTGCATGGAGTTTGCATGTTGTTTCTTTTTTTAAACAAGTACTTAATTATAACTGAGCATTTCTAACAGCACATACTACTGCATGTTTGTGATTAATTTATTCAAATTGTGTATGAATGAAATTGTAATGGGAATAAAGATCAGATCACTTTTTTGTGCATAAACCCAGATCATTTCAAAGGGATTACAAACTTTCGTTTTTCAACTGTAAGCCATATGTAATCATTAAGAACCATCTGGTTTAACATTAACATCTCTTAGTGAGCTATTCAGCAAAGAATGTGCATGAAATGCTGTTATCTCCAGCTGTGTAAAACCACTTCATTCTAAACCGCAGTAAGTCATGCGTTAGCTATGTGGGTTTTTTTTTTTTTTTTTTTTTTGGCCAAGTAGTTATTAAAAAAATGAAAGTGAAAATCGAATTTGACTGAAACTCAATGATCATTATTAGTATTGGAAAAGACAATCTTGACAATCACGCTACTCATATCTGACTAAGTGTTATGAATACAGCGTGTCATGCTTTGAATGATGAGCTTACATATTTACCTTTTAATACTAACATACTGTATACTAACTTTTTCAACTGCCATATTATTTTAAGTGGCCCTTGTCACTCAGAGGCCCTTGCACTTGTGTGTGTGTGTGTGTGTGTGTGTGTGTGTGTGTGTGTGTGTGTGTGTGTGTGTGTGTGTGTCTATTTAATCATGCAGGTGAGAATAAAGGCACCCCTAAAGGTACAGTAATACTTGACATTGGGTTGGCAATACAGTTTATAGCAATATTTTTTACTTCTTGTTTGCTTGCTTGCTTGCTTGTCTTTTTTTCAGCCATGCAGATCCTTTCTCTGTACATATTAAAAGCCAAACTTCCTGATCACAGTACTCTTATTGACATATTCAAACTAAAAACCAGACTATCCTGACTTGCCTTCATCGCTGATACCATGTTGAGAAGTCTGTTCTTGTACTGCTTAGTGCTTTTACTGCTTTCAAACATCTGTCTCAAAGAATGTGAAGGACAGGACTTACTCCAGGACCAGGTGGTATATTATTATATTATTACATTATTATATTATATAGAAAGAAATATTTGGTGAAGCATCCGGCAAAAGATCAATGAAAAAGATCGATTCCTACCTTGGTATTTTCCGTTTTTGCAGAGTGTCCGTGTTCAACTACACTACTGAACAGATAACAGAGAAGACACGCAAGTACACAATTTAAACCGAGCGTAAATAAATAAGTCCGCAAAGAGTCTTTCGCAAGGTCATTGCGTGGAAAGAGCCGGAGGAAGTTAGAGGTGGGGCAAACCGACAGCATCCATCATTCAAATGAAAACACATCCATGTTTCAAAACTTTAGCGCGCTTTTGAACTTCTAAAGAACCGAAACTGACAATCAACGAATAATCTGAGGTTTGGGGAGGGGAACTGAGTTTGTTGAACGACGCCTGTCTGTGATTCCGTACGATGTTTATACATTTTCACCCTTAAAGATAATTAAAATGTAACGATATTTTCCTACTTTTATCCGTTAAAAATAACTATCGTTTTACAAACCTACGAATTCGAAAAAGAAGCACAGCATAAGATGCTCTCTCGCGCGCGCTCTCTCTCTGTCTCTCTCGCGCTCTCTGTCTCTCTCGCGCGCGCGCACTCTGTCTCTCTCTCTCTCTCTCTCTCTCTCACTCCTAATCGGATAATCCTTAATTTAACCATTTTAACATTGTAGATATTTTTACCTGCATGTCTGTTATTGTGTCCCTGTAATAATAATAATAATAATAATAATAATAATAATCTCTATAAAGACTCAATAATAGTATACGTTTGAGCTCCAACTGCACTTCTTCTAATGTTTTTTTTTTTTTTTTTTAGGAAACTCCTCTATGTTTACCCCCAACTACAGTAAGTATACAAGTGTTCATGTGTCCAGAGTATTAAGTGTGTATGGAGGTGTATGTCACTGATAAAATGTCCTTTCTTTCAGTGTTGCTGGCTACTGTGATCACTATCATCATCCTACTCACTGGTTAAGGTATGCATGTGGTTTATCCATTAATTTATGTATACGGTCTTCCAGGAACCCCAAACTTATTCAAGTATTATTATAATTAGGATTACTATAACTAATACATGTTAAATAAAAGCACTAGAAAAGGCATTTGAGGAATGACCATTAACACAATTATTGCAGAACATGCCAATAACAGACTGAACAAACTTCTGTAGCACAACTGATGCACTGCAAAATATTGTAGAGTTCAGCTATAACATTAAATGCACATACGCCCAGTATTGTGTAGGTTCTCCATGTGCCACATGGGCAGCTCTGGTCTCTCGAGATATGATTTCACAAGGCCTTCTGGGGTGTGCTGTGATGTTTGGTACCAGTACTTTAGCAACGGATCCTTTGGGTGCTGTAGGTTGTGGTCTCCATGGATCAGATTTGTTTGGCCTTGGTGGGCCGTGGTGCACTGGGTTTCCTGGTGCATTTTCTTAAGGCTTGCATTGTCTTTTTTATGTGATTTTTGCTGCATTGGTTTCACTGTGGGATTGGACAGGACGGCTGGCTTTTGGTCGCTGCTGGCATGGATGAGTCTTGGGTACCCATGACCCTGTTACCAGTTTACTGGTATATAACTAAAAATCAACGTTAATGTGGTATTGGTATGTGGTGTATTTAATGTTATGGTGCACTGGTGTACAGTACCAGTCAAAAGTTTGGACACACATTCTAATTCAATGGTCTTTCTTGATTGGTATTTCATTCTACATTATAAAACGATGCTGAATGCATTTTGAACAGAGTTTTGAGATGTGTCTGCTATTTATTCTTTTCATAACGGCTCTAATCTGAGTTGGTGTTTGTTAATTGGTGATTTTTGAGGCTGGTAACGCTAAAAGAACTTTAGAGTTTTTAAGTTTTGGTCTTGCTTTCCTGGGATGGTCTTCATGTTTCATCACGGTGCTTTATGGGTTTTGCAAAGTGTAGAATAGAATGTATTAATGTATTCCAAAAAGGCTGACCTTCATGTCTTAAAACATTTGACCATTGTTGTTGTTACTTAATTACCTAATTTCATATGTGTTATTTCATAGTTTTGACATGTCCAGTATTGTTCTAGAATCTAGAAAATAAACACAAAACAAAAAACAATGAATTAGTACTCCTGTCTGTGATTGTGACCAAGTGAGCGATGGGAAAGGGAGGCTGTCATTGTCATGTGTGGCACATAATGTTCTCGAGAAAGATGAGTCAGAGTCTAAATGACTGTAATAGTGTGATAATATCCTGACAAAACAAGATAAAACATGATTTGGTTATTTTTTTTAAACTGATTAATTACTACATGCAAACATTTTGGCTTTGTTTGGCACAACACATTTACAGCTTTTTTCTTTTTTTTTTTTGTTGGTGTTTAGGGCCATAACCAGGAAGAACTGACACTGACATGAAGATTTCATAGTGATGAATAAAAATTTTAAATTGTAATTAAATAAATGTATATAAATATTCAATTGTGACATGGTTGTTGGTGCCAGAAGGGTTTGTTTGAATATTTCAGAAACTGCTAATTTTTTGGGAATTTCACTCACAGCAATCTCTTGACTTGTGTACGCATCCTGTGAGCAAACGATCTGTTTACAGGAAGTTTATAGTAATTCATATGATCCGCCTTTAAAATTGTGGTGAGCAGAAAAGCATCTCAGAAAAAATGCTGTCAATCTTGGACAGCTGGAGATCAGAAAAAGACCAGGTGTTTATTGTGTTTAATCTAGCCCATCCATCTCAAGGTCCAATGGATTGTGCGGGCTGAGATTTTTTCTCCTCATCATGGTTGTAAATAGTGATTATTTGAGCTGCTATAATCTGTTAGTCAGCTTGTACCAAACAGGCTATTTTCCTTTCACCTCTCCTTTTTCTGCACAATTCTGTATAAAGTCTAGAGACTGCTGTATGTAATTTCTGAAATAATCAGTCCATATGGCACCAAAAAAAAACTTAAAACCACAAAAAGAACACTTTTTAAATTGGATATTGCACATGCAATACCATGTTATAAAATATATTACAATTAAGCTAATATAATACAAGCATATATCCTACACATAAATATTATTAATAAATATCTTAATAAAATGCATTATTGTAATGTAAATATACATGTCAGTTGGGGCAGTGGTGGCAGCACAACTCCCTCTTGTGTGACATTATTATTATGATGATGATTATGATTATTATTATTATTAAATGTCTTGTAATATAAGTATTATAGTATATTATTATAGTATATTGAATGGAGAATATCCATAATATAATCGAAATTGTCAGCTGTCAGTCTCTGATGTTTGTGTATCACAGGTGGACTGTGATTTGCAGTTGTTCTGTACTTTTTTATGATTGCATGCAATGTGCTATCAGTTTTATGAAATAATGTTTTCATATTTCTTTCCCATTTGTAATCAAAATAAATTACATGATTAGCACACCATTTTGACTTTCCCTGATTATTTGTGGGAGTAATTGAGTGCGGTAAAGGATTATTTGAGTCCAGTGATGCATCTTCTTGATACAGGTGCAGCTTTTTCAAGACACTGGAACTGGAGAACGTTTGAGTTAATGTTTACTCGTCGTTTAAGCATTTAAGATTTGTTCATGCTGCTTGTGAAATGACACATTTCTAGCTTGCTATTTTTTTATTCAATAGACCTTGGAAGGAATCATGCCAAAATAATATAAACAGTTTAAAAACCCTTATCAACATCACTATCTTGCATTAGTCAGGTACCACACAAGCACTAATACAACGTGCACTCTATTTCAGCACGCAATGTGGTGCCAGGGCACGTGTGAAAATGATTCCTACTCTCTTTCACAATTTAAGTCCTGGAAGATGCCTGGGCCATCAGGGAAGTAAAATTCCATACATGTGATAACCTGGTCATTCAGCACCTTCAGGGCATCAGCTGATTTCATTTAATTGTCACATAACATTGCTGAGCCTAGACCTGACCAACATAAGCAACCTCAGATCAAAACACAGCCTCCAAAGGCTTGTCAGTGGGCAACTGTGCATGATGGGTGCATCACTTCATGTGCTTCGCTTCTTACTCCGATGCGCTCATCACTATGGAATAGGTTCAATCTGAACCCATCAGACAACTTGACCTTTTTTCCATTGCTCCAAAGTCTTTATATTCCCTAACAAATCTGATTTCTCTCATTAACGAGTTTTTTTCTTATGGCATCACAGCTGTTTAGACTTTTTTTGACTAGGCAGTGTATTTCATGCTAATAACTTGCAGCTTATATTACTGCAATTTGCATTAGTTGCTATGCTTCTCATTTTAAAAACTGATCATTGCTCTCATGATAAAACTGATAATTGCTCACCAAACCATCATAGTTTGTTATGCATGCACACATTTCCAAAATTATACAAGGCACCTTCTGGCACGTTTCAGGAAGATAGCAGAATAATGGAGGACTTAGAGGAACAGAAAAATAAACAGTAAATAGAAACAGGAACTTCAGATCAGGAACATTCATTTAATATTCTCACATAAACTCAGACATTTATATCATACCTTTGCTATTTAGTCAAAAGTATGTAGAGACATGAAAGTACACCCATATGTTGGTCTTGACAAAACTGTTACCACAAAGCTTACGGAATAACAGAATTTTATACAACGTGTTACGTTTTATACAAACGTATTACAGTTTTCCTTCACTGGAACTCAGGGGCACCGCTAAGGGAAGTTAGGACGATTCTAAGGGCCCACGCCCTTTAGGGCCCCCAGAGATCTGCTTTATTTGTAATAACACTACTAGCAGTAAATTAAAAGAAATTAGAAATGTATCTACAAAAGAGTTACAAATGATAAAAGATTACGGCTTATTTCTGCATCTCCAGTCAAATCACACCCCTCACTGATTCACTGTATGGTTCAGCCCATCCTACCTAGAGAAGAGTGTCGCTGCTGAGTGCAGGTGTTGAACTGTAAAAGCAGATACGTCATCGAGTTCAACAAAGAAGCATAAGTCCGGTCATCAGAAACGACAAACAAAATCTTCTGACTCGAATCTTCTTTTAATTTTTAATTCATTTTAAAAGCTTGCGTTATGTTTTTGCGCAGTTATTTGTTTGGTAATGATGCCCATGTGGATATGATGGTTAGATTTCCACAGACTTTAATAATAAAACTAACTTATAATGTACGATTAAAAAAAAAAAGTATGCATTGGCTATACCTTTGAATCTAAATATTTAGTATTAAAACACATTGTACATATATTATTAAGATGTTGCTGTGTCCAAAATGTCTCCTACATGACAGGTAAACAATAACCCAAACTTCCCAAAACTATAGTGGTCTGGACCTTGGTGGCTTCATAGCTATTTTCAGCTCACAAGGATCCTCACAAGGATAGCTAAAGACCAAGTGTACTATAAATGAAGTGTGCTCCCACCCATGCTTACCACACATGTGCAAACCAGAAATACTCCATGTTTTGCTGCTTTAGCACCCCGCCCATGTTACCACGCCCAGCTACTTGTGATTTTATTTTAAGTATTGAAGGTTTTTTTTATTATTATTATTATTTATTTGGTCATTTTATTTACATTTTTTTTTTTGCTCATTAGTTTAAAAGGCCACATACCAGAAAGTGCTCTTTTCTTGTTTCTTGTTTTACGATGGTTGGCATCCGGTAAGTTGCATTACCACCACTCACTCAATCTCTCTCTTATCTTCCTAGCCCTTTAAAGCCGATTGGCCAGTCCAGTGTTCCATAAAAATAAATAAATAAATAAATAAATGAAACATTCAATGCTTCCTTCCCTGATCACTGCCACCGCCCACACCCCGTTCTAACAGCTTTTTAATATTGCATTCTACAGTACTCTCCCTATGTTCTTGGATTTGTTCAATCATTTCTTTGCCATTGTTGTTTTGCCTTTCCCCACACTATACCTTTCCCTTCGATCCCTCTGATCATTTGATATTGACCTCGACATAAACTTTTTTTAGGGTTGCATCTTTTGCTTACATGTCCACTCTCTCCTTTCCTGTGACGTCGCAGCGACACAGTGCGCTGTTGTCTCGTCGCCTAGCAACCAGTCCGCTTGATCTTGGCTACCAGCTGCAGGTGTGTGAGAGAGGAGACGCGGGCGGTAATGGCGGCCCAGTGTGCGGACAAGGCGAACTTTGGGGCGCTGAGCCTTGAACAGCAGGACAAATTGCGCCAATTTAAGGTAGAAATTCCGTAAATAAAAAAAAAAACTGATTTTTTTAAAATGGTGAGTTATAAATATTTAAGATGTTACTTCTTCAAGTGGTGTGTGTGTGTGTGTGTGTGTGTGTGTGTGTGTGTGTGTGTGTGTGTGTTTTTCCAGCGCTGCAGACACAGTAGTTAATATAGTTGAGATTAATTTTTAAAGCAATTTCCAGATATTTATATGAAATTGAAGCAGCTGCGAGTCAGTCAGTCAGTCAGTGTCGTTTAAGAGCGAGTGAATTTTGATCAAAGGAATCAAGGATCAAAGGAAGTGAATGAATCGATACATTGTTACTCATTACAAAGCAACACCGATGGAAAAGCTAGAGAAATATCAAAGTCATAATGATAAAATGAGCTTTAATCTGTCTAATAAAATCTGTGTGCACTCTGCACGGTCAGACCGAGTACCAGCTGCACACCGTTTTCAGGTTTCTACGTGCAGTTTAGCTATTCAGCAGACACAAATGATTGTGGAAATGAAACTGCATAACTGCCAATCTGTTTTGATAGGCATTGGTGACTCAGTGGTACAGTAGGTTTCTTGCCTGCCAAGGGGAAGGCCCAAGTTCAATTCCCAGCCAAGGGCTGCATCAGGGTTAAAAATGAAGGTGTTGCGTGAGGAAGGGCATCCAGCATGAAACCTGTGCCAAGTTGTGTGTTGTATGGAAATACTAACATTGGATAAAAGGACTAACAACAGCGACTCATAACTTGATTTTAAGAAATTCTTAATTTATAATTTATGGAAGTAATAATGAAAGCTTATCAGCTGGCAAAAGTAGCTGACTTGGCCCTGTGCATTGTTATCTTCAATTCAGCTTGTGTGCAGCTGCTTGGCCATGGAAACTCATTTTGTGGAGCTTCTAGATGTTGCTTTGAGAGGCAGTTTAAAGCTCTGTAGTGACAGTATAGATGATTTATACCTGCTTCAGCTCTCGCCTAGCCTGCGCACAGTCTAAGGCTTCATAGCTGGGCTGTTATTGCACATTTTCACATTAGTAGCAATTACAAATGACAGGGGCCAAATTAAGCCGGGCAGCAAACTGACTTATGCCAGTGTGGCTTCCTGTGACAATTAAAATAACTGAGCACTTCGGTACAACCCACTCTACAGCTAGTGTTTGTCTATGGAGATTGCAAGGATATGTGCTTGATTTTTTGCAGCTGTTAGCAATGTGTAGATAAATTGATCTGAAATTGATCAAATGTTTTTCGTTGCAAAGGGTGTTGATTTCACTTTGACAATTTTCCCATAGATCAAGACAAGAATAGCGAATGAAAAGTATCTAAGCGCTCATCCAGAAGTGGAAATGCTGCTGAGTGATTTTCTAAGGTAATAGTCGTGTGTTATGTTTTAACTGAGGACATTTTTAGGCAAAAAAAAAAAAAAGATTTAACCTTTCACAACAACAGTAGAATGTCTTGCTAAATAAATACAAATTATTAGCATTAATTAATTCTTATAGGATCAATAGTAAACATCAGAAATTTATTTCAATGCAAAAGGTTTTTACCATTATTTTGCTCTCTTTCCTTCTCTCAGCGATGTGTTTGTTAAAAGACCTACAGATATCCACAAATTTGCTGCAGGTAGGAAATTTTGTATGATATCACACTTACAGTGCAAAGTGAACACTTTTAGAGCTTTTCAAATTTTTCACACTTATCTTAAAATGGATTCAGATCCCTTTTTTTCTAACCATTCTCATCTTTCTCCATTGTTATACCCTTCTTTTCTGCCATGTCAGTGCACAGGCATTTTCATGGCTCTCTAGAGATACTCTACTGAGTTCAAGGCTAAGCTCTGACTTGGCTTGTCCGGGACTTTCGCATAGTTGTTCTGAAACTACATTTTTACATGTTTACTTTGTATTATGCTTTCGTTTGTTGTCTTGTCTAAGCCATCTCCTCGGACTGAGATCCTGAGCAGTCTACATTTGTTTCTACATCCATTTTCCCTCTATTCTGACTAGTTCCAGAAAACCATCCTCACATGATCATGCTGCCACCACCGTGTTTGACTGTAAGGATGTTTTCACACATTTCCTGATTTTTTTTTTTTTTTTTTTTTTTGAAATTCCAAATCGTTCAATATTTGTGTCAAAAGACCGGATGATTTTTTTATTTTTTATTTAGTGAGCAATGTCCTCTATCTGGCCACTCTACCATAACAACCTGATTGGTCGAGGGCTGCTATGAGGGTTGTCCTTCTGTAAGTTTCTTCCATCTCCACAATGGAACTCAAGATCTCATTTATAGTCACCCTTGGGTTCATGGATTCATGACTGACCAAAGCCTTTAATTCTCAATTACTTAGTTTGGCTAAACGCTCAGATCTGGAAAGACTATCATGCTCTTGTATGCTTCCAATGCTGCAGTGTTCCAATGTTTCTTGTATCCTACCCCAGATCTGTATCATGCCTGACCTATACCATCAGCCATGAGACCTTATATAGACCGGTGTGCTCCTTTCCTAATTATGTCCAATAAATTCAGTTAGGCACAGGTGGATTCTAGTCAAGCTGTAGAAGCAACTCAATGAAAGCTGATAGGAGTAGGACGCACCAGAGCTTACCAGCAAGTGTCATAACCAAGTGTGTGAATACTTATGTAAATTAGATATTTCAGCTGTTTTGTCTTGAAAATTTGAATGGTCCAAAAACTTTCTTTTTAGCACAGTAAATTTTGTCCAATTAAAAATCCTGAATTTGTGATAACCTGCGGTCATGCAGTCGTTTATTTTGAATTGTCTAGATAATTAAACTTAATTCACCATGTTGCCTTAACATTTTTCAGAGTCTCTCATTAAAGAGAAATACACATATGTTTTTTTTTTTTTTTTTAAGTGATAAGCAGCCTTGTCTCTAGAAACCTATATGTTTAATGTCTGTTGCTCTATGTAGAATTCATCTATTCTGCTGGGAGTTGCTAAACATACTGTTTTTCACTGTACTTATACTATCATCCAGTTTATTTGGACCACCAGTACACCTGCACATTCTTTCACAAAATTCTCCACAGAAGTCCCTGACTTGTATCTAGACTCTACATATATGTGTATTTCTCTTTAATGAGAGACTCTGAAAAATATTAAGGCAACATGGTGAATTAAGTTTACTGTTGAAATAAGAGATTTCACACAAGAACGAGAGAGGGAGTGCAGTTGTGCTGGAATATCAGGCATCACCGATGTGCTGATATTCAGCACAACAGCTTGACCTCGAATATTGCTTTTATACAACAGTTCCACAAACCCCATTTATTATCAACAGATTATGATCTGTTTTATTATTTAACCAACTGATGGAGGTAACTAACCACAACTGGTGGAGCTGGCGATTGACGGTTCCATGTTTATATCCCAGATCGCGTTAAATGGAAAGCTTAAATGGAAACACACCAAGTAGTGCACTGGATCAGTGGTTGGAGAGCGATTTGGAATTCAGCCTTGTAATGGGACTTGGAGGCAGTTATTAAGGAGTAAGCGTTGTTTGAGATGACACAACATTATCAGATGTGTTTTCTTGCTGCTTTGGAATGTGGGTTTTGGCAGGCAGCTGTTCTCCTCAGTACTGCAGACTAAACCATTGTACTTTAACCCTTTAATCACCGTTTATTAGGACACCTGGGATGCAGAGTGATACATGAAGTCGTCTATAATCTACACTTGCGGAATGCCTCTTGTCCAATCAGATTGCTTCTTCATAAATAGCTGTTGTATAATGCTGTTTAGCTTAACTTTAGTTCTGTTTTTTTTACTTCAATTCATGTTTAGTGAATGATTTGCAGCTGAGTAGTGTTGAGTTGAGTTACAGTATAAGCATGTGGATGCATGCATGATATGCGGACTTATTGCTTGTTCTTGTTCTATTCTTGTTACTTTTTATAATACTAATAAACATCATTAACAGTAAAACATTCAAGATAAAGCTTAACATTAATTTCTGATCCACTTGCGTTATCCTAAGGCTTTCCGGTCGTTTCCAGTGATTATATGTAGTGTAGGCCTAGGTCTTCTTAGGTTTTGCATTCTTTGTTTACTGGTTTTGACCTTTGCTTGGTTTTAATTATGGATATTCTGTATTTGAGAGTAATGAGGCGCTAATATAAGCACTTTGCTGCATGGAATGAAAACAAGGGAAGCAAAATGTCTGGAGCGACTTGATACAACAAATGGCTGTGGTTTCAACAATAAGACACAATACACAGCTTTCTGCAGCCTCATTAGCTATTTGAATGAAGGATTTATGTCAGAAATCTTGTTAAATTTTCCATCCTTAATGGCTTGTCTGTGCTAATCATATTTGCATAGACAAGCAGTAGTTTAAAATTAATTGGGTGTCATTTGTGTGTGATGACATTAATCACTATAATGGATTGGATAATTCACGCAGGAGCAGATGGTTAGAATTTGAATGACTGCATTATTAAAGCTTTGTTGTTGCTGAATTAAGAATCTTTTTTTTTTTAAGGTTTAATATTAATTCTCTCGCTAGTTAAGCGACTGTGGATTGACTAAAGGGCTGATCAGGCTGTTTAGTCGCATTCTTATTCGTATCATAGCATTCATATAGATCGTTTGCAATATATATTTATATCCTAAAGCATTCATCATTCATGCATATACTGTCTTACAGTATGTTTAAGGCAACTATCTACTTAATGAATCCATGGTTGCTATTAAACATGCAAAAAGCCCATTCGTAGTCATGGATTCTGTCCTGCTGTCCCACACAAGTGTCGTAAAGTCCACCATTCCTTTCAGATTAGTTTGATGTCCTGCATGCTTTTTAAAAAGCTTCGGATGATTTCCTAGATTTCATAGATGTAGCAATTTGATCACAGTTATGCAATGTCTACATAGTCTCATTGTTGCATACTGTAGATTATATTTCATAGGACCAACTGCCCACTTGTAATGCATGCATGCACCTGCATGACTACACAGAGGATGAGTGAGCAAGCAAGTGTGAGAGAAATTGATTTAGGGTTGTTGTTGTTGTTGTTTTTCCTACATTACTTACGGAAGTGCATCACTCTGATGATGACAGATGATCAGGCCGGTGATTGATGGACTGGTGATGCTGAATGCTGAGTGGTACAGATGAAAGAAGAAATGAGTTTGTTGTTGAAGTTGTTACATAAAGAACCAGTTTTTAAATCTTTATGTACTTGGTTGTGCGTGTCTTGCTTTGCTGGTTGGTTATGTGATCATAAACACCTAAAAGCTAACAATAAAAATATTGATCTTTTTTTTTTCCAGATCATTTCAGTGATCCAGACTTACCAAGGAAAATTCAGATAAAACTGGATGAGAAAATATGAAGAGGTTTTGAAATGTTCCATAAAACAATGACGAACGCATTGGCAAACTGACAAACATTTCTTTAACATGATGGCATTGTTATTTGGAGCTATTATTTCATTGCTGTTTATCAGGGGAGAAGACAATGGCTCGTTTGTTAAATGAGACTATGGGGATGTAAAAACTATGGAGATGAATGTGAACAGTACAGTAATGAACAAAATACCACAATCAGGTGTTAGAGTAATCATCTGCTGCATAAAGGGAGGACATCATTATAATTATTACTATTACTATTATAATTATTATAATGTATTATAACTATTGCAACAAGATCAAACCAATTTGAAGGCATCTAAACATAAGAGTTATCATCTGTCTGGGATGTTACGGCGAGGTGGAAATTTAGCAAGGTGGAGTCTGGCATACAGAAAGTGCATACCTTCATCTTTATGGTTGTTGAAATATATCTTAAGATACACATTTTCCACATGAATGTGAATGGAAAAAAGAAGTCCATCTGGATTGCTAACCTCCTATCAGAATTATTCAGAATTTATAGCACCCCAAAATAAGCAACAATAGGTTATATATAAATTTTAAAAAGGAAAGAGCAGTAAGTGATGTTTTGAGCTATAACACACTTTTTAAAGTAGTCCATTATTTTTTCTAGAACATTTAGGTGAACTATTAATATTTTATGATGTTAACCTCATAGAGAGCAATAGCACATAACCTCCATGCCACAGTTCCACACACGTGCCTTTGAACCATCTGGCTAAAGCATCAATTATTTAAAATCATATTTGACACTAAACTCCAACTCTAGTGCTAATGATGCTTTGCGACGTTCAAGTGCTACGTTTTGCCATCAAGTTTTAAATTCAGATTTTAAACTCAGCTTTTACAACAAGCTGTTTAGAAGCTTTGCGAGAAATAAGGCTGCTAGTTAAGTCTAATTCTTAACCTATTACATGGGATAAATTCCTCAGCCCGTATTCACAAAGCTTCTTTGAATTCTCTCAGAGAAGCTGATTGGCCGAGCTCTCTCAGAATGGCGGGATGAGAGGTACTTGATGCTCTCACATTCGCGGCTCTACAGCCAATCAGGGGCGTCCGTGAGCTCGCGCATCGGAAGGAGCGGATAGCGCTGTCCTCCGAGTGTGTTACGCCGCCCCCTATTAGAGTGCATGAGCGAGCGGTTCGAAAAGAAGCGGTCGGTTGGCGTCACGTGGTTCGGAGGAATCGGGGAAAGAATCCAAGAAAAAATTTTATTATAAAAAAGAATTCTCTCACAGAGCTCCTATCTTAGCTTAAAAAATCCTAGCTGGTAGTCCTAGACTAAAAGTGATTTAGGAAACTTCTCAGAGCAACTCTGAGTAAGGAAAGTACAAAAACGTTTATCTTAGTGAGGAGGTGTGGTTGAGCCTGATGCAGCAATTTAAGGACTGTGATTGGTTGATAAAAAATAACCTCTGACCTCTGCAAAGGTCTTGAAATGCGTTATTTGTGAAAACAGAATAGATGATGATAGAATAGACAGTGAAACCATAATGTTAGTATATAAAGAAATTGTATAATGATGACTACAGGCTACGTTATGCAAAGTTTCTGTTATAGGCTAAATATCCTAAAGATAATTAAAACAACCAAATGTTGAGCAGTGTTTACCTTCAGTGTTTGGAGAATATTTCTTCTTTCCGCCATTTTGTCCTCAGCTATAGAAACTCTTAAGCATTTTAAGTCTTCCTCTCACTTAACAAATTTTACCTTAGGAGCTGTTTTTAGGTCTAAAATGTTTCATGAACTATTTTTATCTTTACTAAGATTTAGTCCTAAATTTAAGGAGAAATTCTAAGAAAATGTCATAAATCTAAGAATTTTCTTAGAATTTCGTCACTAGGAGCAACTTTTAGGCTTAAGAAGCTTTGTGAATACGGGCCCTTTTTGGTATCCTTAATATGGTACATTACTGCTAATGTATTTTTTAATCCATTATCTGATTTGTCCAGGTCAATGAACATCTTTTATGTTGAAATGCTGTCTTTTCTTCCTCCTGGTAAAAGAAGACAGTAAAAAATCGTGTGTAACATCATTAGCCCAGGGAAACTGGGCATGTCTAAAGAACACAGTATAAACTATTTTATTAAATTCTAAGTTCTAATGATTATAAAGAAAAAAATTGTTTTATTGGTTGAGATGAAAATTTGAATTATTCTGCACTATGATTATTTTATAGTATGATTTCTATGAATGGTGTAAATAATTGAGGCTTGTACTGTATGTACCTTTTATCATTTTGTGTAACCACAATTGAATAAAGGTGTTGTGCAAAGAAATGAGCTGTTGCACCATATCAGTGTCGTGGTCTCTTTCTCATTGGGGCATTTATATGGATGAATTTGTTCTTTGCTCAACTCACTCATGGATGAAAGTCATGCTCTAAATAAGCTTTAATAAGCCCCAGAGGGACCTACATGGACACAAAGCATCCATTTAAACACCAGTGGAGTTAATTATACTTCTTGTATTACTGAATACTGTGCAGAACATTTTGGACTCAAACTTTTATAGTTCCTTTGCATAAGTTCTCAACCCCTTTAAACGGTTTGTGTTTCCAGGTTGTAACGTTGTGCAGCGTTACAACCTGAATTTGAAATGTATTTAATAAAAATCTAACCAAAGGATACATAATTTTCTTATGTATTTATTTATTTGAAGGTACAAATCTTTAATTTGGCGACAGTTATCTACGATCCTCTCTTATATTCACATCTGCATGCTGATATTTTTACCTATTATTTTTTGTAAATTGAATAGAAACTCTCGATGAACTCAAATTTTTAAGCCTCAACAGTGATTCGTATTGATGTCTCAGCTTTGACTGGGCCATTATAAATCATCCAGGTTGTTGGTTTTGAACCGCTCTAATTAATTTTATCTTGTGCTTAGGATTATTGTCCTGCTGGTATGTGAGCCCTCTTTTTTTATTAATTAATTAGTATTTTGCCCTTATCCATAAGTTTTTAAGTCCCTACTCATAAAAAACTGTATACACACAATGTGATGCTACCATCACCGTGCTTTACTGCTTTCTCCCATAGACAATTCAGTTAGGGGTCACTAAGCAGCTTTTCTAGTTCATTTCCATAATATTTTAATTATGTAAAGTGTGAAGAAATATGTCATTGTCTTTATTCTGTATACAGGGTCATGAGGGGGGCTTGTATCTCTGTAATATGAGTACAAGTTTAAAATAACAGGAAATTGGAGACTCTTTGTTCATTGTTTGGAGGTACAAAGATGGGAATTTCATCCCTATATTGTCTAGCGGTGGAAAAACTTCTGGCTTCAGCCGGCCAAGGATATCTTCGTAGTTATTGAGTGAAAGCGGCTTCAGTCAGTGCAAACATCCCAAGCAGACCATACAGGCCCAGAGGCCTCCCCGTGATGAGAACTCCAGAAGCCGGCACTAGAGTGTCTCCCCAGGATGTTTCAATTTCAGCCTCATAAGACTGTTGTCTACATGTTGGCTGACTCTCCAAATATAAAAACAAATATCTTTCTTCTTGTTGTACAAGTTCAGTGAGATTTACTGTGTATTTTTTCCTTAACCTATGCTGTATGGCCAAAAAATTTTCACCATCTGACCAATTGCACAGATATGCATCCCATTCCGGAGAGAATCCGCAAGATCAGTTACTGATACAGTGTGAGAAGACATCCTCTGTCAGTGTCAGCATTCTAATTCATCCTAAAGGTGTTCACTTGGCTCGAGGTCACGGCTCTGTGGAGAGCCATTGTCATGCTGGTAAAGTTCTAGTGAAGGGAAACTGCAATGTTAAATCAAACCAAAACATCCTATACAATTGTGTCCGTTTATTTTGTGTTTCGGAAAGAACCAGTTTGGGAAAGAACCACATATCGGTGTGATGGTGCCCACACATAACCATAAACCATACATACATCAAATAAAACAAGATAAGACATAACCAGCGGCACGGTGCTGTAGTGCTTAGCACTGTCGCATTGCACCTCCAGCATTCAGGTTCGATTCCCAGCCAGGTTCGATTCCTGTCTCTGGGTGCATGGAGTTTGCATGTTCTCCTCATGCTTGGTGGGTTTCCTCCGGGTACTCTACTGGTGTTCCCAAATTGGCCGTAGTGTGTGAGAGTGTGTATGTGTGTACCCTGCGATGGATTGGCACCCTGTCCAGGCCAGGGTGTACCCCACCTTGTGCCCTAAGTCTCCTGGGATAGACTCCAGGCCCCCCTTGACCCTGAATACAGGATTAAGTGGTATAGATGATGAGTGACTGAGGGAAGATATAACCACATATGTTTACATAGAAATGTATAAATATGTGCAGTATACTGATCAGACATAACATTAATATCACTACCAAATGAACTGAACATCATTGATCACCAATTATACACCAGCAAACTTGTGACTGGATCATGGGCACCCAAGACTCACCCATGCCCACGGGATCCAAATGCCAGCCTATCCTGTCCAATCCCAGGCAGCGCAAATCGCCAATAAAAAGTCAAGGCTGGCCACAATAGAAAGGACCCAGAACACCCAAGTGCACCACTTTTTGCCATGGACAGGGCCCAAGAAGCAGACACCCCAAGTCCACCACACCAGCCTCCAAACTCCCCAGATTCTAATCCAATCAAATCCCATGGGGTGCTTAGGACAAACAAGTCTGATACACCCCACTTAAATCTGATACACACCACCCCATGCACCTAAAGTTCCTGCTCCCAATGTCCTGGTGCCAGACAACCCCAGAGACGCTGCTGAGCCACACTCCAAGGAGCCAGAGCTGCCCCAGTGGCACAGGCAAACCCAAAACCTATGTTGTTTTGATCTTAATGGTTTTAATCTTATGGCTGATCAGTGTAGGTAGGTCATAGAAATGTGTCTTCTAACATGTTCCACCTGATCTGTGAATCCTTACCCTTAACCATCTTTTCTGGTGAAACTTTTGCCAAACCTTGTCCCTAACTAGTTTTAATAACCAGTTAGATTTTATAATTCACCTTTTTTTTTTTTTTTAAAGTCTTTTCGCTAATAAAGCCTAAACTCCTACAGGAACAGGTGTATTCATACTGAGAGCATGTGATACACACGTCAGCCTCAGTAATTATGTGTATTCTGGTTACACAAGAACTAATGATAGGGGTTTCACAGCAGTAAGTGTCATTCTTATACACAACTTTTGCATCTTTTATTTTTATAAGGTTAATTGAATGAGCGTGGATTTCCTCCAGTACTCAGGTTTCCTTCCACAGTCCACAGATATGTAGATTAGCTTAATTGGCGTTTCCAAAATTGCCAGTTGTGTGCTAATGGGTGTGTGAGTGTGTGTATGTGTGTGCGCCCTGAGATGGATTGACACCCTATCCAGGGTGTACCCTGCCTTGTGCCATGACTCTGAATACAGGATAAAGCAGCAGAGTGAGTGAGTGAGTGAGTGAGTGAGTGAGAATTCAATGAACTGTTTTGTGTAGATTCATGCCGTATCAGCCCAGGTAAGTTAAATTAAGTCCCTGGTTATAACACTAAAACACATGGAAAGTTCAAGGGGTTGAATACTTATGCAAGCCACCTTAATAATCATTTACCAGAGCTGAAATTGATACCCACAAAAGAAGTTCTTCAAGCCTCTGATGAACTGAATAGTGGGAGGGGAAAGGAGATTGTCACACACTTGTTTCTCCCAGTACACACTGTGGACCTGTATTTCTACAGCAACCCATCATTATCCTGATTGTAACCTTCAAGGAGGACAACACACTTAGTAAGTCTGCTTTTTTGTTTAGAAGTGACTTGTCATTTTAGAATCCGAAATTAGATTTGGATGAAGAATAATTAAATTTGTAATTGAAATGAGACTAGAAAATTTAGGTACAAAATTATGCATAAATGTAACATTGATCTAGCGCTCGATAGATCATAAAGAGGACTATGTTATTAAAAGCATTTGTACATCACAACATTTTGTTCAATTATTACGCATTGACAGGATAAAGGATGGAGAGGCAAAAAGTTGGATGGTTATTATTTTGTGTATTAATCAGCTGTTCAAGGTTTGAAAATTACAAACCCATTTAAAAATACAGCGAAATATCCAAAATCTGTGTAACAGTTTATAAAATGTAATTTTATGATGTCATTAAGACTTTACACTGCAACTACATTAGAATATTCAGTTTTCCCCTCAAATTTAGAATTTTTTTTTTCAATCACAGTTATACAGATTTCTTTTCTACCGTGTGTGTGTGTGTGTGTGTGTGTGTGTGTGTGTGTGTGTGTGTGTGTGTGTGTGTGTAAATGTGTGTGGTGTGTGTGTGTGGTGGAAAATATGAATTTCAAGACATTGTTTATCTGTACATGAATTCTGATGGGACTTTACTCACACAACCAGTAACCAGGCAGCTCTCCCAAACCCTCATAGGTGGAAGACATTACAAGGAAAGTTTCATAGGTCATGTCGGTGAGTCTGTGTTCATGACTACAGAAACCATGGCCTCAATGGAAAATAAGTACTTCTGTCGAGAATAAATTGTGAATCTGATTCCTCATAATAAATAAATTTATGTCTATATATATTAAAATATATATATATACAGGGTGGGCCAAAGGTAACTGTAACCCTACTTTTGTCCCACCATGTACATACACGTTTCTAACCCAAATTGATTAATGAATTCATATAGAAATGTTTCCTAATATTAACAAACATAAAAAAGTCCTTTCAAGTGGAAGTTTTTATCTATTAATTAATGTTTAAAATACTTCATGTGCATCAAAGACTAGTCTCAGTAATGCCTAGTCACGGGACGTTGTCGCTGTGATTACCTCGTCATTATTTGTATTGTAAGTACTGTAAGAGCTGGCAACAATAGGAGGTGGTATTCGGTGAAATAACTGTGTGTTCACTGTTCAGATTCATTTCTAAAGTGCAGTGAACCCCAAAATTAATTGGATTTATTTACACAATGTCCTAGGGATAAAAAATAGAACATTGCAAACATGTACAGTGGGTACTTAAGACTAAGAATAAAAACCTGAATGTAGAGTCATTTGATATGGCAATTACTGAAACTTCTAAACATTTTTTCCCCCTTATAGCACAGGGTGCAGAGGAGAGAGACATAAGCTCCTTGGTCCTTTTGGGACAAGGGACGTCGGACTGAGGTAAGGTAGCATGCTAAATTTATTATATTAGTTTTTGGATTGTAACCAGATTTTCATGATTCAATTATGTTGTACAGTTATTGGGCATAGCTTATTCTAGTAGAGAGTGTACTTTTCCCAATAATTCTAAACAATAATCATCATCGTCATCATCATTATAAAGATAATTCATGCTAGTAATTAGTTTCTATCTCAATTAACCAGCATCAAGTTATTTTTATGCTATATATTAACAAACCCATAATATCTAGCAAATTGCCAATCCATAATGAAGATATTCAGCATTATCTGCATTATCAGGTCATGCTAGGAGATGTTAGGAGATGTTATACTAGTACAGTTTTTAGTGCGGTTAAAGTTAGATTTATGGGTTCAGAGAGCAACTGTTATGTCCTGTAGCAGATACAACTCTCAAAATACTACTATATAAAACTACAGTGTCTTGCTAAATGTTCATACCCCTTGACCTTTGTGATAGACCAACACAAAGTGGCACATAATTGTGAAGTGGAAGGATTGTGAATGTGTTGATTTATCACATAAAATCCCAATAAAATACATTTAGGCTTGTGGTTGTAACAGGACAAATGTGGAGAAGTTCAAGGGGCGCGGATACTTTTTTCGAGGCACTGTAGTCAACTTTTGACTTAGAGTGTCTCTTCAAGAAAGTTCTAGTTCACCATTGCTGAGTTTAGGCGATGGGTAACCTCGAATGCTGACAGTTCTTCTCTGCAGTTCTTTAAGTAAATGTCCACACAGCAGCATTCCAGTACTGTATTTTATTTCACTTACTTTTATTATTTTTAATTATTAGAATCCCTTCTTGTGAAGACAGTTTGCATATGCTTTTCTGTTGTAACTATGAGCTTTGAGGGAACAGAGCCTCAGCACAAGCATCTCAGTGTACAATTATCTCTGGCATACTGTGCATTTCTTGAAATGCCAATTTTTCACACCTGTTCAATTATTTATTACGGACCAGGTACCTGCCATAAATGTGATTTTTATTATTTATTTTTACATCCATTTATTATTAAATGCGTTGTTGGAGGACAGGTCACCTCCTTACAGCCTCAGGGTACCTGGTTTGATCCTTAGAATTATTCAGCGTTATACATTTTCTCCCTGTATACTTATAATAGACTAATATTATTTCGGGTGGAATATCTCTACAAGAGACTGCAAGTTCAATTTCATGTCAAAACTCTGAATAGCTACTTTATGATACATTCTATGGAAGTATTACCCATTGTTTATTATTGTTTTCAAAATAATATCAATATAATATAAATATATTTGATTTGCTAGCTGGTGAGTGACTTCAGGAGGAATCCGCAATGTCTCTGGCTCGAGGAACTTTGATTTTTCTTCTTTTTGTTCTTTCTGCTACAGGTATGCTGAATTCACAATACACAGTAATCAAATTAAGCAGATTGTAGATATAGGCTATAAATTACAAGTTTTTTTCTTTCTAGTAATGTCGCAGGTCATGTTACCACCACCACCACCACCACCACCACCACCACCACAGCCAGGCTTTCCTTCGCTGCCACAAGACTTTAAAAACACGGCAATGAAGATGGTATGTGTTTATTTTACACAGTCACATCAGTATAAAACAATTTCCTTAAATTATTTTTAAAAGATACATTGAAGCACATGATATCAAACCTCTTCATTGCCCATAATCACATTGTATTCATTGTTATTTTTTTATTATGTTTTAAAATATAAAAACCGCATACCCAATGCAAGCTTTCTAAGAATCAAAAGTTTTGAGAATTACATAAATATTGGAAATTGGAAAAGTTGCTGCTTAAGTTTTTATAATAGCAATTTGCATATACTCCAGAATGTTATGAAGAGTGATCAGAAGAATTGCATAGTCCTTCTTTGCCATGAAACTTAACTTAATCCCGAAAAAAACTTTCCACTGCATTTCATTGCTGTCATTAAAGGACCTGCTGAGATCATTTCAGTAAACGTCTTGTTAACTCAGGTGAGAATGTTGACGAGCACAAGGCTGGAGATCATTATGTCAGGCTGATTGGGTTAGAATGGCAGACTTGACATGTTAAAAGGAGGGTGATGCTTGAAATCATTGTTCTTTCATTGTTAACCATGGTGACCTGCAAAGAAACGCGTGCAGCCATCATTGCGTTGCATAAAAATGGCTTCACAGGCAAGGATATTGTGGCTACTAAGAATGCACCTAAATCAACAATTTATAGGATCATCAAGAACTTCAAGGAAAGAGGTTCAATTCTTGTTAAGAAGGCTTCAGGACGTCCAGGATTCAGCTGCAGGATCGGAGTGCCACTAGTGCAGAGCTGCTCAGGAATGGCAGCAGGCAGGTGTGAGCGCATCTGCACGCACAGTGAGGCAAAGACTTGGAAGATGGTCTGGTGTCAAGAAGGGCAGCAAAGAAGCCACTTCTCTCCAAAAAAAAACATCAGGGACAGATTGATCTGCAAAAAGTATGGCGAATGGACTGCTGAGGACTGGGGCAAAGTCATATTCTCGGATGAAGCTTCTTTCCGATTGTTTGGAAAAAGGCTTGTCCGGAGAAGAAAAGGTGACGCTACCATCAGTCCTGTGTCCTGCCAACAGTAAAGCATCCTGAGACCATTCATGTGTGGGGTTGCTTCTCATCCAAGGGAGTGGGATCACTCACAATTTTGCCCAAAAACACAGTCATGAATAAAGAATGATACCAAAACACCCTCCAATCCAACAACAGTTTGGTGAAGAACAATGCATTTTCCAGCACGATGGGGCACCGTGCCATAAGGCAAAAGTGAGAACTAAGTGGCTCGGGGAACAAAACGTTGAAATTTTGGATCCATGGCCTGGAAACTCCCCAGATCTTAATCCCTTAGAGAACTTGTGGTGAATCCTCAAGAGGCGGGTGGACAAACAAAAACCCACTAATTCTGACAAACTCCAAGAAGGGATTATGAAAGAATGGGTTGCTATCAGTCAGGATTTGGCCCAGAAGTTGGTTGAGAGCAGCCCAGTCGAATTGCAGAGGTCCTGACAAAGAAGCGCCAACACTGCAAATACTGACTCTTTACATAAATGTCATGCAATTGTCGATAAAAGCCTTTGAAACGTATGAAGTGCTTGTAATTATATTTCAGTACATCACAGAAACAACTGAAACGAAGATCTAAAAGCAGTTTAGCAGCAAACTTTGTGAAAACTAATATTTGTGTCATTCTCAAAACTTTTGGCCACGACTGTACACTATATGGACAAAGATATTTGGCCAAACCAGTTAATCATTAAATCCAGATGTTTCAATCAGGGCCCTTGTCTCCAGTGAAGGGTAACCCTAATGCTTCAGCATAACAAGACATTTTGGATAATTTCATGGCAACAGTTTGGGGAAGGTCCTGTTCTATTCCAACATGACTGTGCTCCTCACATGAGTTTAGTGTCAAAGAACTTGACTGGCTCGCACAGAGACCTGACCTTAACCCCATCGAGCACCTTTGGGATTAACTCAAACGAGGATTACGAGCTAGGCCTTCTCATCCAACATCAGTGCCTGACGTCATAAATCTTTTACAAACTAAAAGGGCAGAAATTCCCACAGAAACACTTCAAAATCTTGTGGACAGCCTTCCGAGTGGAGTGGAAGCTGTTATAGCTGCAAAATGGGAAATGTCTCCATATTGAAGTATATGTATTTGGATACAAAGCCATTGCAGGTGGCAAACGCTTTTGCCCATATAATGTATCATGTGTCACAAGAGAGGAGAAATGCAAATATACTGTATGATTTCCGTTGACCTTACAACAATCATCTTTCACTTAGTGTCCCATTTTGTTTTTCTCCTACAGATGACCACATGCTCAAAAAAAGGTAAAAACTAGTATAACTGCTTGCTGTCTTTAGTTTGTTGTTGCTATTTGTATATTTTATGTATATTTTTTATGCTTAATTTTTCCCATACTAGTGGCATGTGGAACAAATGTGATTCTTACGCACACTGTGTTGGCCAATGTTTAGTGATAATACAATTGATATAGCTGTTCGTTCCGACCAAGCAATCTGATTAGACGATAAGCATTCCATGAGTGGTGATAATGGATGAAAACGCCACTGGGACATTAATTATATGTATCAGGTAATCATTAATTACACTAATGGCAGTCACAGCATGGGTGAAAGTAGGTCTGTAGAGAACGCAGCACTGAGACAGTATATACAGTATCTGATTACGTCATGTAATTTTAAACACCACTTTGTCCCCTTAATAATTGCTTCTAAGTTCCGAATCACCTCTGTGTGGTTTTATGTACATGCCTAAGGTGAGCTAGAAAGCTAACTAGTGCCGAACACAAGGCTGAATCCCAGATCACTCTGTAACCCCTCAAATACCATCATGTTCTTGATTTTTCTGTACAAGTGGCTGTACACCCTAGCGCACTAGCCTTCCATTTAATGCCATTTGTGATTTAAACCCAGAAACTGGAAGTTATCGGAGCTGATATTCTAAAGTGGAATAAGTGGAGTTGCAGAAGGATGTGTGTTGGTGGAGAAAAATACCTGGATAAATAAACAAAAAAAACATAATCTGTTGATAATAAATGGTGTTGTTGGAACTGTTGTATAAAAGCAAAATCACTCTTGAGGTTGCGCCGTTGTGCTGATAATCAGCACGGCTGTGATAGGAAGCTCAGCCATGTGGTAGGCATGAAGGCAGAGCCAAGATCCGTACATACAGTACTGATAACCAGCACAACGGCACTCTATGTCATGTGTTATATCTTTATGAGCATTTTTCATTACAATCGGAACAGTAGGCGGCACAAGGGCTTAGTGGTTAGCACTGTGGCCTCACACCTCCAGGGTCCAGGTTTGATTCCCTCATCTGGTCTGTGTGTGTGTGGAGTTTGCATGTTCTCTCACAGTCCAAAGAGCCAATACTGTGTGATTGTGTGTGTCCAGGGTGTACCGCGTATAGTGCCCAAAGTCTTCTGGCATAGGCTCCAGGGTTTCCGCACCTCTGTACAGGATAAGCAGTATAGAAGATGAATGAATGAATGAATGAATGAATGAATGAATGAATGAATGAATACAGCAACAGCAGATAGTAGAGTTAGTGGTTGATGAGAAAGGGGCGTCAGACTGAAAAAGCCATCTAAAACAAATGGGTTTTCATGTTAGATTAACATAAATTACTAGGATCAAGTTGTTTTAAATGTAGAGAAGTAATGATCTAGAGTCTATCAGCAGTAGAAAGCAGGAAATAGTGGAATGGTGAGGAGTATGCGTCTTAAGTGGCGTGAGTAATCTGTTGATGGTCAGGAGAATATTAGTAGTAGTGTGGAATTTCTCGGAATCTAGTAAGTGCTCAGAGTGCATCTATTTATAGATGAAAGACCAGATGAATTAGAAAGGCGAAGAAGCTCAGAAGTGCACCATGGTGCAGTGAGAATGAACAGCAACAGCAACAACGCACCCTGTGTCCTAGGTGTTAAGCACAGGAGTGTTAAGCACAAGAGACAAGGGGTTGTTGTGAGGGGAGGGATTTCCTCAAACAGCTACACCTTTACCATGTTCAGAGGATCAAAAAGCATGATTTTAATCATCAGACACAGGAAGCAGTGGCAGTGATTTTTCTGCACTATGTGCATGTACAGTATGTGCGTGTGTGTGTGTGGTTACGTGTATGTATCCTGTCTGTGTAACTTCCTGTGGTCTTTCCATTGGGGAAATCGATAAAGAACACCAGTCTGTCTGTGTATCTTTAATGGTTTGTCTGTTAATGCTCCAGCTGAAATACCCCGCAGTTGATTCGTTTTTTTATACCTCAAACTCCTTCAGTTATACTACTAATATAGTGTCTATGTGAATTAGCTATTGCAAAGCCACTGCAAAGGGGTTCTTTTGGAGGTTTGGGGGCATCAGGTTTAGGCGGGGGTTAGGAGGGGATTGGCATAAACAGCTTTTAAAATCGTATGAGTGGCACAAAGGAAAGGGTTAAAAAGAAACTCGATTTTGGAGTTTATTCAGAATTCTTTTGGCATCCTGAAATGATCTGATAATACTTTGACATGGCTTCAGTAGAGCTCTTAGCTGGGATTGTTCCAGCTTTCGCTTTCATTTTTCATAAAATCAGTAGATTTTAGATTAGATTTTCCTCTAGGATGCTGTATTTTGCAGTATGTATTAACAATGTAAAATCGCTGCTTTGCTTCAGGTTACCCTCCACCCTTCCTAAAGGCACCTATGTTTAACAGGTAAAGTGTTCAGCTGCCGTTATGGAAACATTTATTCTGGCATGTTTTACTTCAAATAATGTGGTTGTGTTTGAATATACTGTACATCTTTTTTTTTTAAACATAAAAAGCTTTTAGGCTTTTGATATTTGTCAATTAAACAATAATGTAACATGTGGACCTCCCCCCCCCCCCCCCAAACTTTAGTTCCTTCCACAAACCAGAGAACATGACAAATGGAAACCCCATGTTTCTACTTCCTTCCCTTCTTTCTTCGATCCCCTCTCTCCCCGTCTTCACCTGGAAGTCTAATGACACAGAACCACCCTTGGTATTACACAAACTAATACACCACTTACACAGTTATATATTCTTATGTATGAGTTTAAACATTTAATGTACTTGAAAGTTTTTCTGTTCTTTGTTTACCTTAAGAACATCACAGAAAAAATGTGCAACTCTTCAAGTCTGCCGCAATTGATCGACTTCATGTGGAACACCACGGTTAGTGCGTTGTGTGTATACAGTGCTGATTTATTATATAAAAATTTTTTTTTGCATATTTATCACACTTCAGATCATCAAATTAATTTTAATATTATACAAAGATAACCAGAGGAAACGCAAGACACAATTTCTAAATGATGATTTAATTTATTACGAGAAAAAAACCTGCCCAAACTTGCCTGGCACTATGTGGAAAAGTAATTTCCCATAAACCTAATAACTGGTTCTGCCACCCTTAACGGCAACAACTGCAGCCATGATGACCAGAAATTCTTCTTCAGGATTTTCTGATAAAGTGCAGAATTCATGGTCCCGAAGCTGAAAGGAGCCCCAGATCATCACACTATCACCACCATGTTTGACTGTTGGTATGATATTCTTTTTGTTCTTTTTTTTTGACCTGCAGTTGTTTACATGGTTCACCACTGTTCCAGGTTTTCTCCATTTATGCATAACACAGTTTTGTCAGACAGGTTCTATTTAAGTGATTTAGTTGGTCTGTTAGTCATCAGCTTTGGGTGTGGCAGGTGAAACTTCCAAAGATTACAGTTCATTCATGATTTAGCAAGGGGGCAATTACTTTTTAACATAAAGCCAGGTAGGTTTTTTAAAACAAAAATGAAAAAAAAAAAATATATATATATATATATATATCTTTGTGTAATATAGAAATTAGTAAGGGTGTCAAATATGCAAAAAATGAAAAAAAAAAAAAAAAAAGCAAGAAGGTGGCTTGTAATGCTAGCACCCATGTAATGTTTATGACATACTTTTTATCCTTTATCCTTTTCTGTCTCTCTTTAGGAAAGAACAAACTGTTTCATGCGAGCATTCTTGGCTTCTGTCTCTTGGGTGGCCATTGAACAGAATGCTACTCAGTTTAATCCAGAACAGCTCCAAAAGCTTTTGTGGGCGGCTAAGCCTTTCCTAGAGACATCACCTCCTCCTACTTTAATGCTGCCGCAGACGCTGCAGGGCCCACAACTTGGCGATATGTGAGTAATGGCATTGCGGTGGTAACCAGACAGAGAGAAAATTAGGGGAAACACCAATAAATCTACAGTACTGTATGTTTTTTTTTTTCATTTCTTTATTTATTTCTGCTTTTCTTAGGATGCTGATGTTGAATGAGGTCTTCGTCTCGCTTTCAGAAGGCCAAAGGAATGATATCAGGCAGTGGATGAAAAACAGAGTCACTGAAAATGATCCTAGCTGTGCTCCAGTTCGTAACCTTTCCAGTGTTCCCAGTCCGCAAATGCCAGCAGAACATGCAATGCGTAAGTCCCCTCAAACTGCTGCCTTGGGTCTTGGTCTGATGCATGGAGTTTGCATGTTCTCCTCGTGCTTGGTGGATTTCCTCCTGGAACACCCATTTCTTCCTATAGTCCAAAGATATGCAGCTTGAGTTAGCTGACGTGTGAACGTTACCACAGTTTTAAAAATAGTAATAAATACAATGGTCACCACTAGCCTCCACAGCCCATAGTTGGACTACAAAGGTTCCAATATGGTTGGAGGGAAATCATAAATTAAAAAATCGGATGCTATAATCATGAAATTCAGTGAATTTGAATGTGCAATGAATAAGAGCAAGAAATACTGCATGTGATGTCGTGTCTGCTATAGCATCACCACTCATCACTCATCTCAATCATCATCATCTGAGTATTGGAGCCTATCCCAGGAGACATAAGGCATATGGCAGGGTAGACACTGGACAGGGTGCCAATCCATTGCAAGACACATGTTTCCACACACTCGCACTCATTCACACACTACGGGCAATTTGGGAACGCCAATTAGCCTAATCTGCTGGTCTTTGGACTGTGGGAGGAAACCAGAGTACCCGGAGGAAACCCACCAAGCACGGGGTGAACATGCAAACTCCATGTACACAGAGACAGGAATCGAACCACTGTTTAAGAGCTAGCCACTACACCACCCGTGATCCCCATAGCAACACCAATTACTGCAAAACCTCTCTGTATCTCTTCAGACAATTCTTCAGTTCCTGGCTGTCAGCCCAAAACACCTTGGCTGAAGGCTGATGTGCTGAGGATGATGGGACGTTTCATTTCACGACTGCCTGAGACAGAAGTCAGGGGCATTCCCTCAGAAGAGGTCAGTTGTTCTCAATCATGTTTCCTTATTACTCCCTTTAGAGCAGTGGTTTCCTACCTTTTCACCCTGGAACCCCCCCCCCCCTGGTTGAATCGAAGAACAACAACGCAACAACCCACCCCAGTCCAGGCCAGCAAATATACATTAAAAAAATTATACATTTTTAAAAATAGTTTCTCTGCAGACGTTTAATTACAAAGAAAGTGTATAAAAATGTGTAAGTGATCTTATTTGTTAACATGTGCAAATGTAATTCCAACAGCCCTAGTAGTAGTCAAAGCCTCACACACACCCTTGTGACCTTTGGCATGGACCCCCAGGTTGGGAACAATGGGTTTAGAGCAAACTCTAAAGCACAGTCTAGCATACTTTGAAGCTTGAGATGTTTTTTTGAGGAAAAAACACAAGATTATTCCTAAACTAATATGCAAATTTTTCATTAATATGAACGTATCATATATATTTTTTATTCACCAAATAAAATAACGGTGAAATCTGGCACTGTGTCATTTGTAAAGTGAAATTCATGTAGAAGGAATCTATCTGTTAACTATTTGAAATATATAAAGTGTCAGCTCAATGGCACCAATATTGTGCAAAATAAATATTCTCACATACTGTATTTCGGTTTCATTCCAGGCATGTTTTTGAATATCGTGTATAAACTGATTCGTTCACATTTCGGTCTCTTTCTCTCAGTTGTGTAAGTTCTTCCAGTCTCCCGAGTTCTCGTTTTCATTCAGTAATGTTAGCGGGATGCAGACTGAGACAGCCCAGACACTCATGCAACGACTCAAGCTAGAGTGTTTCAACGGAACCCAGAACTTCCCCAAACACATGGACAGGTTTGTCCCGTCTAGATCTTTTATATTATGTTTTTTTTTTATAAGATTTAATCATGGCCCTATATAAGTTAAAGCTCCTTCTATAACACAATTATGAAAAATTTGCCGATTATACTGTGAACAGACTTCACTTCATCTCCTCTTCCTTGTACAGACTTGGACATCTTGTCTGTTTCTACGATGAACCTCAGTCTCTAAATGCGACAGTAGTTAAAAGGCTGCTCCCTAAGCTGGGGTGCTGTGAACAGACTGGGACTGCTGAGGTCAGTAAAAGTTTTCATTTATTCCTTCTTCTTTATAGATGCCCAGATGCATGCATGAACACAGTGTACACCGTCTACACAATCAACTGCTTCATACTTCTTAGGTTACATACACATTACTCATCTGGGTTGATCCACATCACGATTTCATGCAACCACGAAAACAATGGATGTGATTTTACAGTAGCCAAAAAAAAATGTTTGGGGTTTTCTAGAGGGCGGCAAGCAGTTAGTCAGCTGTATTTGTTAAGGCCCAGAAGAAGGAAGAAAACCAGGCACCAGACATGCAGCGTTTTGATTTATCACAATCCCAGGCATATTTTTGTCTGTTTGAAATGAATGAGTGGCCACACAAATATGACATGTTTCAATCCAGATGCTGGAAGTTAAGAGGTATCGATGCATGCATGCATGCGTGCCGTTTAAGGACAGACATGTCCACATGAGAGTCAGATAAATGTCACTTTATTGTAATTACGAATGTAAGCTGTTATGGCATGCAACACTGTTCTGAGCAAAAAATCTGAATTGATCAATGTGGACATACTGTAGCCTAGGGCATTCCTATGTACAATTTGATTAAATCAACATTTGTTTATTTTAAAAAGGCCTCTAATGAAACTTACCAGGAGCACAGAATGTCCATACTTTACACCGAGTTAAACCTCATAGTCCTCTCCTATTTTTTTTAACTTTAATTCCATACCATTTGTATTTCCCTATATTTATTTTATGTGCTCCATTCCTCCCTGCTGTCACTCACTCTTTTTAATCAGATGAGGAAGCAGTTGATGAGGAAGATGATGTCAGAGGGTGAGCTCCCCACTTCTGAGATGTTGGGCTCTCTGGGCACCGGGATGTCGGTTCTCAATCCTTCCATGCTGTCCAGTATCAGCAGAGACACTCTTCGTAGCACTATGTCCAGCTTGCTTCAAACAGAATGGAAGCCAACTCAGGCCAAAGTCCTGGCGCAGAAATTATTGGACAAGGTTAAGTTTCGGACCCCATATTAGACTGTTATTTTGTCCTATCGTGTCCTTCTGACTGCCGGGTCAACAAAAAATGTTTTCATCTTCCCTCATTTCCTTCGTAGGACATCACTGGTGAGACACTGATGACCCTGGGCTCAATGGTGAGAGGTGTGGACACTGACCTGCTCAAGAATGTCAAGGCAAAAGGCCTGCTAGGAAATGAAGGCTTGAAAAATATAAGTGGGATGATGTCTGCTTTGCAAAAAAAGGCTCTGCTTGTAGGGGTAAGGATGCAATATATTATATTATATAATAAATATAATATCATATATTTTTAGCTATATATTTATTATAAAGCAAAATGAGAAGGAGGCACATGAAAGTTGGATTCTCTCTCTCTGTCTCAGATGCGTGCTGATGTGAACGCAAGCTATTTGGTGAAGGAAATTCCAGATGCACTTATCGCCTCACTCCCTCTCTCCATGCTTGACAAAGCAAACCTTAATTCCTTCGATCAGCTGGATGGCCGCAGCTGGTCCAGAGTACAAGTAAACAAACACACAAATGCATTTTACCTGTGAGGATCTTCCATTAGCAGATTACTATTATAGTACTAGTATTATCCTCCTGGATACATTTTTTTTTCATCCACCCACTATACCGTATGGATCCGGAGCACCTTTACTGTTTATTCATCCTTCTCCCTGGTTTTTATTTCTCTCTCCATAGTCGGTTTACCTTTTGAAGAAGACTGTGGGTAATGGGCTCAAACTTGACCAGATAAGGTGAGCCAATTGATAATTAAAACCAAAAGATGAAATATAATAATCAACTTGTTGCCTGTGAACAAATACAGTGCGTCAATCTGCTTGAAAATCTACCGTCACTGCTTCTTAACAGAAAGCTGGGCCAGACTGTCCAGGGCGTCTCCTGTGGCATGATCGATGGCATTGCTCAGAGTGATACCATGGAATCAATTCAAACACTTGCCAAGTCTTCCAACTTGCTCTCTAGGACACAGGTAAGTCATAGTTCATTTCTTATAAAGCTCTGTTCTTTTTTCCCCACCACATTCAACTGACTCTGTCTGTCCTGTTCTCCTCCAGGTGCGCTGCATGGCTAGCAAACTGTTCCAGAGTCTGGAGAAGCAAAGACCCAAATATTTCACAAACATCAGCAAATCAGAGTTCCAGGCCATTCCAGCTCTGCTCATTACCCACCTACCGTATTACTTTACAGATATACTACAATAATGCTAAAACACTGCCTGGTCGTAAAAAAAATCATACACACAATTTCTTTGTTGTTGTTGTTGTTGCCTGTTTAGCTTTGATTTCGGCACAATGTGGAGTCCTGGAATATGCCGACACCATCAGGAAAAAAATTTATGCATAGCTTTAATTCGTCACATATGCATTACTGGACAATGAAATTCTTATTCAAACTTTTGCTATTAGGCTGAGGTCAGACATTATACAGCACCCCTGGAGCAGACAGGGTTAAGGGCCTTGCTCAAGGGCCCAATAACAGATTGATAATCTGATTAATCTCACAGCTGTTTAGTCCTAATTCTATGAGTGTGGAAATGCTCTTATTTTTATGATTAAACATAGTTGTGATTTTTACTGTCAGTATTTTACAATACAATGCAACTTCACGTTGACGTGTTTATGTGATCTCTGACAAAGATCATTCATTATTATTTTTCTATTTCGGTGGTTTCTTTGCTTGATGCAGGCTAATCTTTTAAAAAATTTTAGGGGCAGGCAGTGTACAGTACTATTCTTATTTATGGGTAAGAATACACACACTTACTAAACACATTTCTACCCCAATACAGGGTACAGGTGATTCAGGGTCTCCAGTCCTCCATGTGTCCTTATTTCCTGGAGAAGATGAGTCAAGCCAACCTCTCGTCCTTACCTAACAGTGCACCATCACGCCGGGAACTTAGAAATAAAGCCCTCAGCTGCCTGGTACCACGACCACACACACACACACACACAAATAATCTCTAAAAAGTTAAATCTGTCAGAAATTTCAATCTGAAAAGTCAGTCTCCATTGTTTGTATCTCCTCAGGGGAAGAACGCATCTGCAGTGTCTGCAGCGGATATCACATCTCTGGGTCCCCTTGTGTGTGAACTGGACCCAACCTGGATCTCCTCTCTGAAACCTGATGCTCTGAACGTCACCGTGAGGGCACTAGCGTCTTGCAGATACATTCCCCAGGCTTCCAGAGGACCTCTGTTCAATGTGCTCACAAATTTCTATGGGTAGCGTAGTCCCCTACCTTAAAGACACCACTCTCTATCTACTGTATCTTATTCTACTGTTATTCGTAACTACTGTAGCTGTGAAAAGCATATGGGAACTCTGGTTTCTTCCCACAGTCCAAAGATATGGAGATTAGAATAATTGGCTTTTCCAAACTGCCTGTAGTGTGAGTGTGTGCATGCTTGTGCCCTGCAGTACACTGGCACCCCATCCAGACAGTACTCCATCCAGTCCACCTGGGATATGCTCCCTGTGCCTGCAGGATAAGAGGTATAGGGCATGAATGAAAGTAAGATGAAAGGTGCAAACAGTGTGTATATGATGTCCTAAACCATTTTCACTGTAAGATACAGAACTGTATATTCCAAAGATCAATTATGAAATAGATGATGATCAATAAACAAGTCTCTCTGTCTCTCGCACTCACTCACTCATCGTCTATACCACTTTATCCTGTGTACAGGGTCCTGGTTGTGTCCCAGGAGACTTAGGACATACAGTACAGACCAAAAGTCTGGACACACCTTCTCATTCAAAGAGTTTTCTTTCTTGTGTTCTTTAGCCCAAACGCGTCTCTTCTGCTTGTTGCCTGTCCTTAGCAGTGGTTTCCTAGCAGATATTCTACCATGAAGGCCTGATTCACACAGTCTCCTCTTAACAGTTGTTCTAGAGATGTGTCTGCTGCTAGAACTCTGTGTGCCATTGACCTGCTCTCTGATCTGAGCTGCTGTTAACCTGCGATTTCTGAGGCAGGTGACTGGGATGAACTTATCCTCCGCAGCAGAGGTGACTCTTGGTCTTCCTTTCCTGGGGCGGTCCGCATGTGAGCCAGTTTCTTTGCAGCGCTTGATAGTTTTTGTGACTGCACTCGGGGACACTTTCAAAGTTTTCCCAATTTTTCGGACTGACTGACCTTCATTTCTTAAAGTAATGATGGCCACTCGTTTTTCTTTACTTAGCTGCTTTTTTCTTGCCATAATACAAATTCAAACTCTTTGAATGAGAAGGTGTGTCCAAACTTTTGGTCTGTACTGTAAGGCGTGGTACACCCTAGACTGGTTGCCTAGATCTGTCTCAGGGCACACACATATACACACCACGGGCTGTTTGGGAACACCAGTCATCCTAATCTGCATGTCTTTGGACTGTGGGAGGAAACAGGAGTACCAGGAGGAAACCCACCAAGCACGGGGAGAACATGCAAACTCCATGCAGTGCTAACCACTAAGTCACAAGGATATATATCCAGTTTATTTGCCTTAAAACAAGATTCAGAGGGCCAAATCTGGCAACCCTGTTAACTGGTGTGTCTCCTGCTCCTTGTACAATTTGCTCAGCTGATGTAGAAAATCAATAGATTTATATCTGTTAAATAGTAAAAACCATTGTCAACGGACAAAAAGGATAATTAGCTCTATTTAAAAAAAATAGTGTGTCATTGTGAATGAAGACATTAAAAAATAATAATTTTTATGGAAACAATGGCTATACAGTAGTGTAAATGGTGCGGATCTTCTTTACATGCAATTGTAAATGAACCCCTGACTTAAAGTTTGTGTAAGTAGTGTGATTGGGATTCCTAAGTAGTTCAAGTCATTCTGAAGTATGTGATATTATAAATTTATCATGAAATATGGCTCTGTCATTTTATCTAGGTCCCCATCTAACTGGTCGGAGAATGTCGTAAGGTCATTGGGTCCTCTCCTCTTACTGAATGATGCTGCCCTTGATGCATTGCCTTCTCAGGTGTGTATTATTCTTAGACTCCTCTGACTCGTTCCACTGACCACTGGATCATTTTATAAATGACATACAGGTTGAGCTATTTTTTTAGAGAAATGTTTGTAGGCCAGGATTTTCCCAATTATAGTTCTTCATTAGTTCGTTTTGATGTGTTCGGGGAAACTTACAACAATGCAAGAAAGTGGGGATTTGGAAGTAAAGTGGAGCTCTTCTGTTATGCAACATATTAGACTCTCTTAAATAAATCTTTCAATTTAGATCATACACATACATTAAGCAGTTATTGCCTCCGGTTATATTTAAACTAGGGCTGGTAATATTAACGCATGTGATTAATCTAGAAATTTCAACGCATTAATACTGTATATTTTTTAACACATTTGACCAAGTTTGGCCCTAATGGCTTCCCATTATAGCAGCGCCGTTACCCGGCTTGTGTGTGATAATGGTATGTTTAGCGTGGATAATAAGATGACTGAGGAAACATCAACAGATGTGCTGAACTGCAAGTCTCATTATAAAAAGCTTCTAGATGGAAGCTTGGAAAAACCAAAGCTGTGTGCTCGAGCTACCTTTACAAAAATACATTAAACATAAGATGTGGGAGTGGTGGCTCAGGCGGCTAGGGCTCTAGGTAGTTGATTTTCAGATCTGAGGATCCGCGTTTGAGCCTGCTGTTATTGGGCTGCCGCACTGCATGCATTCTAGAGATTTTAATTTAACATTTGTTAAATATTAATGTTTGTGATATTATAAAACTCCATAATCTGTTTTCTCTAACTAGTTTGTGAGGCATTCTTTATTCCAACATTGCACATTTATAACACAAGTCTATCTAAGTATTTTAAATACACTATGACTGAGATTAATTAGATTAAAAATGTTGACTGATTGACAGCTCTACTTTAAACGTGCATATGCATATTCATATGGAACGAATTTAATATATTGATTCTATTGGGCTAGTGTATCTACATCTATAGTTATACTCATTTTAAAACAAATATTAGGAACATTTAACTGAATATTTCTTTTTATTATGTAAATGCTGACATGCTATCAACATAGTGTATTTGAAACAGATTTCTCAATAAACACCTACATTTTCTTTTCTCCCTCTATTGTACAGTACATAGATCAATTATGAAATAGATGATGATTCGGTTTATAACGCTGCGGTTGATCCTGTAACCCCCTGTAACCCCTACATTTCCCTCTCCTCTGTAGACCTGGCTGATGAAATCTTTGTCAGATCTTCAAAGCACCGTTCAGGCTCAGGTGGCAGGTCTGGTCCCAGCGGAGTTCCGTGCCTGGCCGGATCTTTCAGCCCTCCAGCGCAAACTGTTTCAGCTGAAAACTCAAGTCACTCAGCAACGGCGCAGGAGAGAGAGTGGGTCTATACAGAAATGATATTTAAAAAAAAGCGACATCCGAGTTATAATCTTTGCTCAGTCATGTTTGAATAACCTTGATTATAAAGCATTTAGTGATTAAATACCTTATTTGGCATATCCAAGAATAAATGCTTTATAATTATTTATAATTATTATCGCATACTTTTTCTTAGTACTGCTTCAATGCATCTGTATTTTACTTGAATAATTTTATTAGTGCATACTTTTTACTTTTACTCCAGCTGTATTTTCTACTTTACTACATTTGTGCATGGTGTTGCATTACATAACTTATGGTGGTGTAGAATTTGCAGCTGTAATACCACCACTTGCTGACTATTATGCAGTACGTAAATGCGTCATTTGCCTTCCCCCTGTGAAATGCTCCACTATGTAGCAAGTGTTTGAAATCAGAAATGGAGATAGTTTCAAAACAAAAACAGCTTTGAAGGAGAGGGAGGAAGAGAAAGAGAGAGAGAGACTCTTACTATGATCTATCATCCTTTGTAATCACTTTAGCCGTAGTACCTACTCTGGCAAAGATTGAGGATCTGAGGGAGGGAAATGTGCTCTGGAGCCCTGCTCAGCTGTCCAGCATGACGACCAGCACCTTTAAAGACAGTGTCTCTATCTTGGGAGAGATCTGTAACTATACTAAAGAGCAACTGGCAGCTCTAAAAGACAAGGCTATAGAGGTACACACACACACACACACACACACACACACACACACACACACACACACACACACACACCAGATGCTCGCAATACAGCGAAATATCAGTCAGTTTTCATACAGAATATCATGTGTATCTCATGCAAAAAAATTTGCACATTAACCTACATGACTTTGTAATGCATGATCACTTCAAATCAGTCATTTTCCAAAAGGGCTAATGTATATTATATGTGTGTAATTTATATTTTATATATACACTATCTGTACTTTATTCCTTTTCAGGCACTGGGTGATGTATCAATGCTTAACGAATCGAAGATCGTGGAGATGGGTTGTGTTTCTCAGGGTTTTAGTGAAAAACAACTTCAAAATCTTAACATCTCCTCAATGGATACGCTAGAGTTTCTGTCCGTCTGCCCGTGGAACCAAACACAGGTAATGTACTGTATAAGTTAAAGACGCAAAACCACAGCAGAAACGGCTACTGTATGTGCTTTCCGGTTATGTAGCATTCACACACTAACGCATGCAGCATTATATTAGAAATTCGGAACTGTGTGTAAAAAGTAACGCATGTTGATGTTGTGGTTCTTGCAGAAGGAAGCAGTCGTGCAGGGTTTCCTGAGTAGGAATGGAATGAAAGTGGGTAAACTCAGCGCACTGGAGATGTCAGGCCTTGGCCAGTTTATCTGCGGACTGCAGCCTAATGAAACAGACCAGCTCAATACTACAGAATTTAAGTGAGATTCGAGCATCAATAAAACATAGACCTTGCTGAGAAATACTGTACAAGAAGTGATTATTATTCAGTGCTCTGGGTGCTGGAATCTGTTTTGCTCTGTATCAGGGACGCAGTGGGGGAAATAGGCCAAGCTTCCTGTCCTTTGAGTGTCTTGGAGAGTTTGAAGAAGAAAGCCGTGGCTGCATTCGGTCACCCTAGAGGCTGGAGTGAAGCTGACGTTTGCGTCATGGGCAACATAATTGGTCTGTCCCAAATAGAAAATAACTTGAGTTATAATTTGTGCTATAATTGCACAGTTTCTTAATGATATTTCATAGTCAAGAACCTTGCCACTGGCAAATTTGCTAGGTGCAAATAAGTTTGGAAGAAATAACTGTGGGCACAGCTACAATTTTGTAAATATGTCATACTAAGTGCATTTGATTTGTGTGTAATAATAATAATGCATTATTTTCTGTATGTAGCTGGCCTGAATGCCACTGAGCTGGGACATCTAAACTCCTCAGTCCTGTCATACATCCATCAATCTGCCATCGCTCTCATCCCTCCTACTTGTCTGGCGGTGAGTCGTCCTGCCTTCCTTCTGTGTTGTACTGCCCTGCTTTACTTAGAACCCCTTAGATATAGCAAAAGAAGTAATAAGAAAATAGCATAATTTTTTTTTTTTACAATCATTCAACTTTGATATACATTGCGCTTTACAGCTATCAGCCATAACATGACCACTGACAGGCGAATAGGATAGCGTTGATTATCAATGATATACCAGTAAACTGGTGACAGGGACGGCACGATGGCGTAGTGGTTAGCACTGTCGGCCTCGCACTTCCAGGAGCAAGAGTTGGATTCCCACCTCGGGTCTGTGTGCATGCAGTTTGCATGTTCTCCCCGTGCTTGGTGGGTTTCCTCCCACAGTCCAAAGACATGCAGATTAGTTTAACTGGCATTCCCAAATTGCCTGCAATGAGGGTGCGTCCTGTGATGCGAATAGCCAGGATAGAAAGATATCAGAACATCCAGTGTACTAAAGCCTGCTGTGCATGGGACTCAGCAGGCAAGGAGGCCTTAAAACACCTGCAGACTTCTAAGGGTTTTAATGTTGTTGCTTCAGCCATCAAAGTCCCCAGATCTCAATCCAATTAAATGTGCTGCAAAAAAAAAAACAAAAGGAAAAAATCAGATATATAAAGGATCTGCCGCTAACGTACTGGTGCCAGACTCCACAGTACTCCACCAGAGATGCTGTGCAGTCGTGCCCTGAGGACGCAGAGCTGCACAAGGGGAACCTACACGATATAGGGCTTAATGTATTGCATTGTAATTTTATGGCTGATTGGTCTAGATTGCTGGTGCTTATAGAGTGGTTTCTTTAGATGGATTTTCCACCCTCTCACAAAAATGTGTGAGGACATTAGCCAGGTCTGCATATCCAAACATATTTATTGTTTTAGTTTGAGGTCTTAATTTTTGTATGGGCTCTTAAAAAAGCATCTTGGGTACTGGTATTATCTTTTAAATACATATTAAGACAATATTAAGTGCATGTGTGAAATAGGGAGCTGGGCTCAGCCAGGATACAACACCCCTGGAGCACACTGGGGATAATGGCTCTGCTTAAGGCCTCAATAGTGGCACCTTGGTAGTGCTAGGGCTTGAACCACCAACCTTCCAATGAGTAACTCAGAGCCTTAAGCCGTTACCTACTGTATGTTGTATCCATCGGTTTTGGATACATACTTTGGAAATTAAATGCATTATTATTATATTATTTTTTTATTTTTTATGTTCAGGCATTGTCAGTGAGCCAGTTGAAGGCTTTGGGTCCTGACAACGCAGCAGCCATAACAACGTCTCAGCGTTCTTCACTGTCAGTAGATCAGAAAACAGCCGTAGATGAAGCAATGGGCCTGGTGGCACAAAGCGCTGAAACCACAACCACATCGCCACAGAAAGCAGGTACAGACTGTGAACCTGTGTAATGATATTCCAAGAAACATTCCTTTAAATGGTGTGAAAAGAAGTTTATTTTCATTCTAACATTCAAAAGTATGCAAATTTGTGCATGTTTAATTAAATTAAACCTGATTTGCATGAATAAAAGTACACTTTTATTTAAAGGCCCAAGGCAAAAACAGTGATCTATATGGAATTAGTTTTGTGCCAGGATTGCACAGTAAGGACTGAAAAATAAAAGAATTTTTTTTTTTTAACTGCAAACGAAAAACTGATATTAAAGGTTTTTCAGTTTCACTGCTGAGTTTTGCCCTACGTTGCCCTTCTGATACAAATGCACCAGATGTTTTCCCATGATCAGGACTGCGTTCCCATTGGCCATCTGATATCTTGGGGGTCTTTCTCATTGGCCAGCTGTTTAAATCTCTACCACAGTCTTAGGACAGGTTTTATGGCAATTTCTCAACCAGTTGTTATTATGTATGAGAGTTTATGATCTACCCCTGGAACAAAAAAGTTTTATGTTTAGTTGCTCAGAATCTCAATAGTTAAGCTATAATCGCTGCTAGGTGCTTAAGAGAGGAATCAGTGTGTATCAGTGTAGGCTTACAAGAATCAAACTCTAAACATAGAAATACACAATATGGACAAATATTTTGCAATTTTCTTTTTATTTACTTTCAATTTCAATGTATTTATGTCTTTGATTCATTTATCTTAGTTCAACCATGTTGGCACAAGCACAGTTCCATAAATGTACAAGAATACAATCAATGATATACACATTATTCAATATAAGCAATCCATATTGTGTAATCTAACACCCCACGTCTGTACTGTACATGCACACTCCTTCCCTAGCTTTCCATAACCTCAGTCTGGTTGCTACAGTGAAATAATATACTGTATAAATGCAATCCTGTTCATTTTCACGCTTGCTAATATGAGATTTGTTCTCTGTCCGTCTTATCCAGGGGCACCAAAACTAGGCATGTTGGGAATTCTTCTCCTTCTGCAGCCCCTTGCGTTGCTGCTGTTGGAATACATTCACTAAGAAGCTGGGAATATTATACCTTGTGTTCCCTGATAGATGTAAGAGCTAATGAAATAACCTGCCAATGTTACTGCTGAATGTTTCATAGTTTGGCCAAGTCCATTCAAGTTGTTATAAAATCACCGTATGAGCAATGAATCCACCTGACAATTTGACGCTCAGTCTGGAGGAGTGCACCATAATGATTAATGTGACAATTTGATAAAGATTTGGCCCAGATTCCAGCTAAAATAGTAAACTTGATGCTTATTCTATTCTAAATAGGATTTCAAATCTATGGTGATTAATGCATTTACATTCATTTTTACTTAATCTCTTTGGTTAGTGGTTTCTTAGCAAAGATTGTTGCTTAAAAATGAATAGATTATATATTTATACGCACAAAGGTAAATAAATCTCAGCTTAAAATTGCAATGGATCAGACATTTCAGCAGCGATTACTTCTCAGGCACATTTCAATAAACGGCACTTTAGGATCCAAGCTGCTGCTGCTACATTATATACATATGAATCATTCTATTTACAGTACTGGTCGTCTTTTCTCTTTAGAAGAAACTATATCAGATGCAACACTGTGATGGTATATATATTTTGGTAAGAGATTTATTTTGACTTAAAATTCATTAATTAAGAGAGATTTTACATGCACTTGGAGATTGTTTAATTGCACAAATAAAAGTTCTCATCTGTTATAATCCAGGAAATGTATCATCCATAATAGAGCCCGAGCTTTAATAAAAGAGAAATACAATACACAAGTAATGTGACTGCTGATTTTTATTTACAATAGCCAACAGATTAAGGAATGAACCTTATTACAATGACTCCAATAAGTCCTCAAACATGATGGTTTGGGAGTATTAAATGTAAATATATATAACAAACAGTTTCCTCTGCTAAAACTTCAGCATCCTTCTGAGCTGATCCATGTTATAGTAGAAGAAATGTTAACATCAGGTCTAGGTTTTTTGTTTGTTTGTTTTTTTACAAGTTGTGTATATATACCGATCAGCCATAACACTGATTGTCCAGCACATCCCAGGGATGGGTTGGATTGAGATCTGGGGAATTTGGAGGCTGGATCAACAACATTGAACTCCTTGCCTGCTAAGACTCTTACACAGCGCACTGTAATGCATACATTAACTTTTTTTTTTTTTTGTGGCACAGACCCAGACAGGCGCTAGCTTATACCTGAGCATTGAGTGCCCATGAACCCGTTCTCTCATTTACTGGTCTATAATAGATAATGAATGTTATTCAATTCACCTGGCATTGGTGTTAATGTTATGGCTGATCAGTGTATCCTTATATTATTATTTTGTTTTCATCAGATTTACAAAAGTTTCAGAAATTATGATTTCCATTGTACTTTAATAGCCAAGTCGATCACCTGTAAAGTGCAACGCGTCTCCCAACACAGCTCATTCGCGTTTAGTGACACCCACAACACTCTGGAAACACAGGAATGGAGAAAAGAAAATTATTTTGACTCACTTCACCCTCCATTTGGATTACATTGGTTACATGAACGGTTACATTAGTCTTTCATAGGATCATGTTGGCTAACTTCATTTATTCGTCATATTATTTAATTAATGATAATAATAAAATAAGTTCCATGAAATGTTCTCGATTGTCCTGTATAAGCTTAGTCCCTGACCTTCAACTCGATCAATACAAATTGTATGATTTGAAGTTAAGCTTACATTAGTTGATCATCTTATGTTCAAGTTTATACATGGGATAAGAGTGTTTTTTTTATTTTTTTTTTTTTTATGAAATTACAAGATTTGCACGAGTAACCAAATTTCTTTCGATCCTAAAATATTTTACATATAAATCTCATCGCATCCAGCTTGATAAGTGTGGCCTGTTGTATGGAATTTTCTGTCTACAGTCTACAACCTTTCCTGAATTATCCTTTAAAGCAGCTTAGTGAATGGTGTTAACACAATAAGAGCATCACAGAGGGAATATTTGGTGTAGCCCAAGCCCTAGAAACTGAAACTTATATTCTTCAGTCTTTAACACACTCTCTCTTTCTCTTTCTCTCTCATACATACACACACACACACACACCTGCATTTGATTCAGGCAGCACTGGATCCCAGAGTAATTATTCTATGGCTTCCACATATAACCTTAGTCAATGCACATTAGTAAAATCTATTAGAATAGTCTTGTCAGGACAAAAAGGCAACCATTTTAAAAGCTCATCATAAAGTCTTCTAGGATGATTATACAGTATAGAGTATCTCTTAATCGCTTAAACCCTCTAGATTGACATAATGATGACTAAACTAAATCAGGAATAATGGTATAACAAAATATGACTTAAACTTTTAATTACATGTGATGTTTCGTTATAATAGCATTTTAATAGACAATGTGTATTTTATAGGGAACGAGACATCTGTAAATATTAACAGCTAAGGCTCAGGTGAGTGCGCGGGGCTAAAAGATCAGAGAGTCGAGTTTAGTTCCGTCTAGAAACCTGGACATAAAATAATTCTGACTCCGTCCCTGTGAAATTTGAGGTCTGATTTGCCATGCAGCCTGAATCCACTCTAATATTAAAAGAGAAGTCCTCCATCAAACAAATCAATTAAAATTCTCCTGTACTGTTGTAAACTTACATAACAGTGCCTTGCATAGGTATTCAGCCCTGTTGAACTCTTCTAGTTCGTGTAGTGTTACAATCTGAACTGTAATGAACCTACTAGGGGATAGGGATGACCAGATACCACTTTTTATCAGACTGAGTACAAGCAGAAGTACTTCTGTTGCGAAGATGTGCTTGCCGTTTTTGGTCTGAAGCACATCATCAAATACACCTGCTATTGCTTTACGAGTGCGTGAACATTTAAACTGTTCTACATGTAGAGTGACTCACTGTGGAGTAAAAGCCTCTCCAATCCTTCCTTATACACTTAAATCAACTGAATTTTAGAGCGAGGAAAAAGTAATCTTTTATTACATCCAATTATGCTTACTGGAAACGTCATATAATTTTATACATCTGACCAGTCTAATTAACAGTAAATACATTTCATTGGGCAGGAAGGAAATCATCTCCTCGCCACTTATGGGGTCTTTGGGATTCTTCATTACCATGGCAACCTCTCAAACAATAACAGCAAAGTAGACAAAGAGTTCAAGCATGATCAGACAAGGGAAATCGGCTTTAAGAGGCCGGGAATATGAGGGAGAGTGAGACCTACAGTCGGCGGTAATGCAACTCTCTGGATTCCAACTGCTGTTAAACATTAAGGAAGAAGAAACAATAACACTGTCACGACATTATTGCTGAAGTCATAAGAAGAACAAAATATTTTCCATTTAAAGAAAGAAATCTCTACATGTCTATAAGGAAAGATCAATTTGGTTAAATATTTTAGAAAGTGCCAGCTTTGGTAGCAGCTTTTTCACTCATTCACGTGCGGGTATGAGCGCATGCAAATAAGCACTGAAAGCCCGAGAGATGTGCCGCTCGGTTAGCAAGACAGACTACAGAGAGAGATGCACTGGTAAGCTAGGCTGGCAATACAGATTAGAGAGTGAGAGATGCATTGCTACTGTAAGACACTAAACTTTAGAGCGGAAAACACAAGCTGATCCGACTGCTGTTCGTGCAGTTCTCTCTCAAAGTGGGATTTTATTGTTGTTGTCTGTCCCTCATCAAAGTCAACATTGATTGAACATTTACTGCGCTGAAACAAGCAAGTAGAGGGTCTGCATGTAGGCACTGAACAGGGAACGGTGCGGTCATATTGGAACAAATTCACAAGTACGAGTGTGGCATCTGACCGATACGCTATCAGGACAACCCTAGTAACAAATTGACTAAACAAGCCACAATACTGAAGTATAGTTTGCAAAAAAAAAAAAAAAAAACCTGTATAATCACCTACACCACTTAATATATTGCATAGTTAACCAAATGGAGGCTTGACATACATAACAATCTGCTTTGCTTGGACGACTCCTGACAAACAGCATCAGGTCAAACAAAGCCAAGGCAAAATTCGGAAAAAGTATCAACCCTAACAGGGTACTGGGCAAAAGTCTTGTACAGAATAACTGCTGTAGAGTAAGGGTCTACAAAAAAAGTTCCTACATTTAAAAAAGCATTAAACAGTAGTTAACAAAATAAAGTTGTTTTTTTTTGTGATGATCATTTGCTTAAAATATAATCTCAGGTACAATTAGTTTTTTTTTCAGCATTTGGCAGACGCCCTTATGCCCAGAGCGACTTACATTTTTCATCTCATTATACATCTGAGCAGTTGAGGGCTAAGGGCCTTGATCAAGGGCCCAACAGGGGCAACTTGGTGTTTTTTTATTTATTATTATTATTATTATTATTTAGCAAAAGAGCTGCTCAGTTCTATTGAACATCCTGCAGAACCAGACACAGTCCCTCTGACGACTTGGTCACCTGCTTCTTTTTACATGCAACAAAACCCAGATGCTTTCTTTCTGATTTTCTCCTAAATCATATGCTGCTTCCATTCCTGGCCTGTAATTCTGTAAGATTTTTTGAGATCAATGAGATCATAAAATAAACATGAATATCAAAGTCTGTACAAAAAAAAAATTAAGACTTTTGCACAGTACTTCCCTCCTCTGCGTAGGATCAAAGAAAAGTGTGCACATGAAGGGGGAAAAAAAAGAAAAGAATCAGCCTTGCTGTTCCAGTCCTTTCATATGCGACTGTATACAGTGGGTCCAAAACTCTGACCACATTAAGAATCTGAAATTGTCGACAAACGTTTTGATCCAAAATAGATCCTAAGGTTTTGCACAAATTTTTGTGGAGACTCAGAAATGAATGCTTCCAGCTTGAGTGCACATTGTTACAGTGTTAACACACCCGAAGGAGGAAGCAGCTATCTGCCGGTGGCTTGATATTTTATATTTTAATATTTTGTTGTCAATAATATGATTCATAACGAAAAGAATGCAAAATAGAAGCACTTTCTAGTGCACTAGTCCTATTAGACTTTTGGACCCGTGTATATGTGTATGTGTGTTATATAAATGCAGTATTCAAATGGAAGGAATGTTAGTGACTGGGTAAAGAGGGTTTCAGTAAGAAAGGCAAACAAGATGTTAGGAATCTCTCAGCATGACACTTCACTTTTGGGATGGGGTTCTCATATCCACCTTTTCCACCAAAATTAGCACTTTGTGTCAGGAAAAAAAAAAGATAAAAAAAACATTAATAATGATGCTCTTATTAAACTAGAGAACGTTTTTCTACATGTATGCTCACATTCAGAATTCATTTTTAGATTGTAACACTACAAACTGTGAAAACGAGGGTTTAATACGTATGCACCCCGCATTGGTACCGTCTACATGGACGCAGTGTGATTAAGGCACATAAGACGAGTGTACAGTTTAAACACAGCAGGACTTCACATTTTGCACTGGGCTTCATTCAGCATTAATCGGCTTCATTTATTACTTTTTTTTTTTTCTTTATCAGGCCGGCTTCTCGGCTTTGTAGGCGTTGATGAAAGCCATGCCGTGCGTGCGGAAATGTGTGTTAAGGTCAGCGGCTTTGCTGAAATGACGTCCGCACACTTTGCAGCAGAGCTTGCCTTCCCCTTCTTCTGTCAGAGTCGGTAACCCAGGAGACTCCGCGCCTTCTGCGGCGTCGTGGCTCGTGTTCTCGCGCTGCTCATCCCCGTCTCCGTCTCTTACCCGGTGACTGATGAAGCGGTGGCGGGCGAGGGAGGAAGCCGATGCGAAGCACGCCCCGCACTGCAGACACTGCACACCCTTGCCCCCTTCGCCACGGTGACTCTGGATATGGCGTAGAAACTCCTCTTTGTCTTCGGAGACGAAGCCGCATGGCATGCAGCGCAGGGCCTCCGGGTCCTGCTCCTGAGCAGATCCTCCTCTGCCGAGTCGAGGCAAGCTGAAATGATCCGTGTTATTGTTTTCTTCTGCAGTCGCAGTGGTTCCGTCTTGTTCTGATGAGCTATCGGCAGCGTCAGTGAAGCGTGATGTCACCTGGAACCAGTGCACAGATTCACACAGACGCCAGGTTTTATGGACCGTGCGAAAGCACAAGATGTTTTTCTTGTCGACTTGCATTGCTACGGCTCTGATATGTTCACAGATATAATAAAAAATAATAATAATTCTCAAAAATGACTATAGTTTTATAATGTACACAAATTCTGCAGTACCTGTCCTATTAGTCTCATACTCTACACTAGAAGGTAGACAATGAAAGAAAATGTAAATATTGTGAATTCATCATTTTAGTTTAAAATAACTTTTAAGTCTTTGTTAATAACTTGACTCATGGGTCATAGACGAATAAACGAAAAAAGAACGTAGGATTTAATTATGCACTGTTAAAAAAAAACATTCTTTTCATAATAATAATAATAATAATAATAATAATTTGTACTTTTAAAAAAAACCATTTTACAAAAAACAAAAGACTCACTGAAAAATTTAATTTCTCATCCAAATAATACTATAGTAAGAATAAGACTATTTAAACTACAGTGCATCCTGAACGTTTTCGCAGCGCTTCGCTTTTTCCACATTTTGCTATGTTCTAGCCTTTTTCCAAAATGGATTAAATTTATTATTTTCCTCAACGATACCCCAGAGGAGAACCTTGCAGAAGAACAACCATCTCTGCAGCGCTCCATCGATCAGGCCGTATGGTAGAGCGGCCAGACGGACGCCACTCCTCAGTTAAAGACACATGACAGGCAGCACTCAAGTCTTTTTGAGTATGATGATACAAGATGGTTTTTCTTCGGGAAGGTTCTCCTCTCTCCACAGAGAAACACTGGAGCTCTTTCAGACTGACCATCAGGTACTTAACTAAGGTCCTTCTCCTCCGATAGCTCTAGGAAGAGTCCTGGTGGTTCCAAACTTCTTCCATTTATGGATGATGGAGGCCACTGTGCTCATCTGGACCTTCAATGCTGCAGAATTTTTTTTCTGTGCCTCGATACAATCATGTCCAATCAACTGAATTTACCTCAGTGGACTCCAATCGAGTTGTAGAAACATCTCAAGTACGAACAGTGGAAACAGGATGCATCTGAGCTCAATTTTGAGTGTCATGGTAAAGGCTCTGAATACTTATACAAATGTGATATATATTTTTTTATATAAATATATATATAATTTGGAAAGATTTCAAACAAACTCCTTTCACATCGTCAATATGGGGAATTGTTTGTAGAATTTTGAGGAAAATAATAAATTTAATCTATTTTGGAATAAACAAAAAAAATTTAAGCGCTGTGGATACTTTCACTGTATATAATCATCATTTATTTGTAACTATAAAGCAGTGAACATACACAACTGCATCTGATTTAAAATCATATATTATGATTCTGAAGAAACCTTTTTCAGTTTTTAGTGTGCATGCGGGACATTTAGCTCATTTTGATTTAACAAAAAAAAGAAAAAAAAGGAACTAATGCATATGACTCAATAACTGTAGAAAATGTAATGGATTGCATCAGCATCAGACAGCACCCAAAGGAGCCGATCAGTAACCGTCAGAATGTCCTGCCCTGCAGCTTCTGACAGGCTGGTACTGTCCCTCCTCTAAGCCTCAGAGTGGCTGCGATTGTGGCCGCAAACACCGTAAATGAGGAAGCGATGGAGTTGAATGGAGTATGACTGAATAATTCACTACTCTCTGACCTGACTGGTGTTTCGTTTCACACTGTGTGAGTGTGACAGTGAGTGTGATCTGGAGTTGCTGTCGAGCACGCAAGACTGCAGCGTGACCCGAATGCAAGGAAATAGATGCAAGTGAATCGCCATCGTTGTATGCACAAATCAAAATCATTATTTTATTTTATTTTTTTCCAGATTAATTGCACAGCCCTAACAGACATACTGCTTACATTATAATTTGTTTAATGAACCCTGTTGTTATCTTTCATCCTTTTTCATCATTTTAAGAGGATTCTTAAAAAGACGCCAACATCAACTTTTCTCGCTAGGACGCCGTCTTTCCACATAAAGCTGATCATCATGGTGGTTTGATTTTAACACTGCACGTTACCGCCACCTTCTGGAGTGTCGATTTGGCCGAGAATATTTTTCTTCAAGGATGGACAATTGAGTATTCGTAACAGCCCAAGCAGAGTGTACTTGTTTATACCTCACCTAAACATTTGATAAAACTGTAAAGTTGGCATATCTGTACATACGTCTGGTTTTTGGAGTTTCTGTTTGTCTGTTGGTTTGTGCACGCATCACATAAAAACTACTGAATTAATTTTAATGGGGTTTTCGCGGGTGTATTTGGCCGAGCTGGAGGCCTTGTTTCATTGTAATCGGGCCAACGGGAAAAGAAGATATGCTACTTTGAAATTTAAATTGAAAACGCCCTTATATATATATATATATATATATATATGAAAAAAATCATTAGTTCATATCAAAATTCAACCGATGGTGCTGTACATTCTTTAAAACGTGCTTATGAGTGTGCAATTAAATTCCACATGAACAAAGTCGTGGGAACATCTAGAAATTAAACTAAATTAACGATGATGAACTCATTGTTAGACTTTTCTAAACAATCTCTTGTACGTACATCGCCATACATTTCCACTCTTAATGTACTGTATTATCTTTTAAACATGTATTGGTGCAATAATGAAGCAATTATTTAATTCATGTTAAATCAGCAGACCATTTCGTTACATCTAGTAGCTAAAGCATTATCACAGAAGTGTAAATTGAAAAGTGTTAATTTTAACACTTCTCCTGTTATACTGAACTTCCAGTCTTACACATTATTATGCTGATTAAATCCCTGCTTCTGTTTTCACCCAAATAAGGATGGGTTCCCTGTTGAGTCTGGTTCCTCTCAAGGTTTCTTCCTATTACCATTTCAGGGAGTTTTTCCTTGCCACTGTTGCCCTCGGCTTGCTCATCAGGGACAATCTCATCATTTTGATTCATACACATCCACATCTCATACAAACTTACTTCTTTTGAGTGTGTAAAGCTGCTTTGCGACAATGTCAATTGTTAAAAGCGCTATATAAATAAAATTGACTTGACTAAAGAGTGCAAATAAACTGCCTGTGTGTGTGTGTGTGTGAGGTTTCTCTAACCTGTCTTTGACTGTTTGTTGCTCTTTGTCCTCCATGATGAATTTGCATATGTTTTTCTAGGACAAGCTTACTGCTAAAACTCTTTTTGCTTCCAGTGCACAACCTAAAACCACACACACACACAAACACACACAAACACACACAAACACACACAAACACACACAAACACAACACGTTCCCCAATAAACAAAATGATCAGGTACTAAATTATCATAATCTGACTTGCATGGCACAGAAAGCGCACTCACTGGCAGTACAAAGACCTCTTGATGCCTTTGTGTTTGACCCGGATGTGGCGTCTCAGACTTGAGGAGGAAGAAAAGGAGCCTTCGCACAGCGTGCACGGGAACCGCTTCAGCTCCTGAACGTCACAACAACAATTAGGGCTTCAACTAATAACATTTACTAACAATTAGGGTTTGTCCTAGCCTGGCTGAATTTCAAAAGAGGCTCCTGACCTTTTGGTGCTGTTTGGCCATGTGGGTGATGTAGCTCTCTCTATCGGTGTAGCTCATCTGACACTCCGAGCAGCTCCAGGTCTGAAAGTCGGGAGCAGAGGACCTTTCCTTCTCTCTCGGATATCCTCCTCTGTCCTCTTCCTCCTCTTTTCTCCACTCCTCCCCGTCGGAGCTCTCCATCTTCGCAGAGGTCTTCTGAGTCAGATGAGCTGCTGACTTCCTGTGTGAAGCCTGAACACATGTTCATTTGGGTTATATATATTGATTGACTTATGTTTCACTTTTGCACACCATATGCTTCATTTCCTAAAAGGGTTTTATTGCTATATATATTGATTTCATATGATATCGCATAATTCAGCAATATGAATAGGTAGCTTTTAGTTGAGTGGGTTAAAATACAATTTAAGGTCAGGTTTGAAAATATAAATTAAATTGCACATCACACTTGCAGTGCCCTCACTATTGATATCTTTTGCTGTAAACCTTTTCAGCATGTGCACTATGAATTATTCAATCGCAGTTGGTTATGAAATGCCAGATGATGTAATGTGCCTGTGGCTAAAAACCCTAGCAAAGGACAAACTTGATTATGGAGATGAATGCTGCCTTTTGTTGACCTCTACACACCTGCATGAACAAGAATTGCACTAAAGAAAAGGAAAGGAATGCTTGATCGATTATAGATCGATTAGCGAGCCATCACTCTCAGCTAAGAGGTTCCAGGGTCCCCTGAAAAGTCACACAAGCCATGGAAACCAAATAACCTGAACCAATACTTTTGTAATTTCTGTGAGTATACTTTGTGAGAAGTATCACGAGAAGAGACGCATGTGGGAACTGTACACAATCAATCATTCACCAACACATTACCGGACCTCAGCTGGGAGTTTCTGCTACACCCCCAGCACAGTCCTGCCAGCCATTTCCACATGTTTTGGGAGTTCTTGGGAGGCCAGTGTATCAGACATGAACTCCTTTTATGTCCGATCGTGGTTGAGAATTTTCTACATTGATGGTATAAATTCTGAGATAAATGTATTAGTGTAGCAAGAAATTACAGTGGCAAGAAAAAGTATGTGAACCTTTTCTGGAATTTCATGTTGTTGTTTTTTTTTGCATTCATTTGTAATAAAATGTGATCTGATCTTCATCCAAGTCATAGGAGAGATAGAGAAAGAAATAACGAGAGTTTTTACTCTCAACTTTGTTCTGAACACTAAAAAGTCCCGGTTTCACTTGAACATCCTTGTATGTTAAATATAACTAGGTTCATTCACCAACTTTTACACAGTAGGCCTTTGGATGCAAATATTACCTCATTAGCAGCATATTTTTGATTGCAGATTTTTTCTTCAGTCTATTCTATTAGATTAAATGTGTACTGTATGGTGCACAAAGACCCAGGCTTAAAGTCTTTAATACTTTATTTAACATGGACATATTCGTATAAAACAAGAGCCAAACCTTTATATGTTCCACGAGGGACATCCTCTGTGTAAACAACTTCTGGCAGTCTGGACATTTAAACACATTAACCTTCTGTGTCAGAAGATGAGTGTCAAAATGAACGTTGAGCAGGGCTTTCTGGGTAAAAACGGTCCGGCACATCACACATTTATATATCTCCCTGTATAAAAGAATTACAGACAAAAAACCGTTAAAAAGCGTTACTGCTTGACCAGAAAACGAAAAGGTCTCGAATGTCAAGACGGCTTCAGGACAAACTCACTTGGACTGCTTGGCTTTCTCTGAGAGCTGAGGGTGCTGGGTGCTACAGTGAGTGTCAACACTAGAGGCAGATTTGAAGGCCATGGGGCACGAGGGACATTTATGAAAGACTTCAGAATGAGCTGTGTGCATGTGGTTCTTGACGGCATTCAGACTATTTACACCCCCAAACACCAGCTGACAACACGGACACCTGGATACGGGGAGAGAGAGAGAGAGAGAGAGAGAGAGAGAGAGGGGAAAACACCAACAGTGAAAAGAGGACTTCATTAGAAAAGTGTCAAAGTGTGACCAATAGAACTCACGGCTATGTTTAATAGTGAAGGTAAGAGCTTTTGTACAATGCAAAAAGAACTGAAGGGATTGAGACTAAACAACTGTATAGCCTTAGAAAAACCACTTAGCACTTAGCTAAATAGAAAAAAAAAAGTGGAGTGTGGAGCATTAGAAAAGGTCATGTGGTCTGATGAGTCTAGATTTACCCTGTTCCAGAGTGATGGGCTCATCAGGGTAAGAAGAGAGGCATACCCATCATGCCGAGTGCCTAACGAACAAGCCTGGGGTTGTTTCAGTGGGTCAGGTCTAGACTCAGTAACGTTATGTGCCCCCCCAAAAAAAAAAAAAAAATGAGGTCAGTTGATGACCTGGATATACTGAACGACCAGGTTTTTCCAACAATTAATTTTTTTTCTATCCCTGATGGCACGGGCATATTGCAAGATGACGCTGCCAGGATTCATCAGGCTCAAAGTGTCAAAGAGTGGCTCAGGGAGCATGAGAATTCAAAATGGAGCATTACACTTTCACACATGGATCCGGACCAACCCTATTGAGAATCTTTCTCTATTGGGAAGTGCTGGAGAAGACGTTACTCAGCGGTCCAACTCTCCCATCATCAGTTCAATATCTTGGAGATAAATTTATGCAACTATGGACGGAAATAAATGTTGCGACATCGCATCATAAGCTTATCGAAACGGTGCCTCGTCGGATGCATGCCGTAATCAAAGCAAGCGGTGAAATATTAGAGTGTGCGACGTTTTTTTGGGGGGCCAGGCAGTGTGGAAAATAACCATCAAGAACTGTTCTAACTTGCCATCTGTGCTCACACTTTAATGTATTTAATGCTAGAGGCACAGATGTGCATCTGAATACTAATAATCCACCAGACTGCACTGGGGAAGTTAAGGATGTGTTAAGGATGAGCCGCCAACACCACCTCAGTGAAATGTTTCATAATGGTTGTAAATAACAAGGTGTTGCTTTTCACCTCCCTGGAAGGAATGAAAATAAAAATAAAGCATTCTGCAGTAAGTTTTGCTCATTTTAACTGACTACATTCATTTTTTTTCTTTGCTAACACATGGGTTAGTTAGCCTCCATTCCAGTGATAACTAGAACAACCAGCAAGGCAGCGAGTCAAATTCCAGCAAATTAATGGCAAGTATTGGTTTTTGTTACTTTGGGTAAATTAGTAAACTGTATATCTCGGGTCATGCATACGGCCAGCAACTCCATACAGACCGAATGATGCTTTCATTTAAAACGTTGTGGTTGCTTTAAAATGATAATCACCTTCACATAAAAACATGCAATGAACGCACCCTTTATTTAATAAAGTAAAACATTTGCTTTAAAAAGTAGAATTGTTCACAGTTTTTATACCTTACCAGTCCGTACATTATCATATTATATATTATCATACAGGCGCTTGTTTTTTTTTTTTTTTTTTTGCTGCAAGATGTTTAAATAATTCTTGGCTATTTCTCTCATGCTGGTGTCTTTAGACTGTGTGCGACGCTAAGCGACTGCTTGAAACTGAGAGAAAGAGAGACCCTGGTGAGGGGACGACTGTTAATAGCTGTTAAAACATGAGCAATACAGGAACAGGAACTTCTTGCACGTGTTCCACTAGATTAAACCGATAAATGTAGTCAATCTGTCATAACGTTGGTAAATTGATACAAGTATTATAAGGGAACCGAAACATGCTTCTACTGTTAATGAATCAGAGACTCTTAGCCGCAGTAAAACATTTGAATGGTGCAAACGTTTTAAAGAAGGCCGTACATCCATGAAAGACGCTCCCGCCCTAGGATCCACATTTAATGTCCACATTTAGGACACTAAAGGAGTTCCTGGGAAGCCAGCGTTTCGGACATGAATCATGGAGTCTGATCGTACTGAGAAAACTTTCTACCTTGATGTTAACCAAGCACTAGTGGATAAGTGCATAAGCAGGGGACTACACAGAGAAACAAACTCTCATACAGTAACTGTGTTTTGTTACTCTGCGAAATTAAAAGTCCCAGTTTGAATCGAACACCCCTTTAGCGTAGCAGTAGTGCTGTTGGCGTCACAGTAAACACAATAACACTATAGCAAAAATGAACAAAAATCACATATATGGGTTTGATGTCCTATTTCATGTTACAGCAGTTAAATACTTTAATTGTTTTACATTAATGCCTCAATAACACGGCAACATATTTTCAGTTTTAAATAACATTCCACAAAGATATCCGTAATCCAAATGATTGAATAATTTGCGCCAGCATGCATCATCTGAGTCTGAGTCGTATGTATGTGTGTATGTATGTATGTGTGTATGTGTGTATGTGTGTATGTATACCTGTATCCCAGCTGGCGTGTGTAATGTAGGCAGGCTCGGCGGACGTGCGTGTTAAGACCGTTTGGCTGGCAGACGAGTCCACACTCGGGGCAGACAAGTGGGTGGAGCTTCTGGTGGAGTCGCTGGTGGGCAGCAGCACCACAGGCATTCCATAGAGGCATTGGAGGAGAGCACTGCATACAGCACTAAACACACACACGGATAAAATGTCATTCATCGGGATACAGGCTGGTGAAATGTACACTTCCATTAAAGTAAATAAGTATGGATCAGTATGAGCAATATGTTCACATTAACGTCGTTACTCACTGTGTCTATTCCCCCCGGATCTGATTCCTGAAAGTGTGTAGCTAGTTTTTCTTTTGAGCCAAATGAATTCTTACACTCTGGGCACCTGCGAACACAAGAGGAATAAATATAACAGGCGCAGAAAGTGGAGCACTTGTAATTATTATTCTGTTTGTCTTTACATTTAGACAAACAGCACTTGCAAAGTCATTAATGATATGGATTTGTTAAATAATATACTTCTATAAAATAAAAAATAAAATAAGCTATTACATTATGTGGGGAGCTACTGAGTTCATGCACAAGTGCCTAGCAAATCTGCTTGCATTATCCAAGTAAAATGGAGATAAAATGGCTGAGAATTAGTTTATCAAGATAAATAGTTCTTTGTAATTGAACTATAGTAATAATAGTTATTCAATAGGTCATCGTGGTGTGTTATTACCAATGATCACTGGACCCGGTCAAGGAAGGGGAGGCCAGCAGAGATGAAGAAAGCATACCTGAAAAAAAAGGTCAGCAAATAAACAAAACAAAAGAAACTTTTCACAGAATCTCTTCTGACATACAGTACCAGTCAAAAGTCATTTTAAGACACGAAGGTCGGCTGTTATGGAATAGTTCCAGTATTGTCCAGTATCCAGTGCATTTGCAAAACCCATCAAGCACCATGATGAAACCAAAACTTAACCTTTGCTTCTGAGGAGAAGTTCATTTAGGGTTACCAGCCTCAGAAATCACCAATTAACAGACAGCACCTCAGATTAAAGCCGTTATGAAGGCTTTACAGAGCATAAGATAGCAGACACATCTCAATATCAACTGTTCAAAGGAGATTATTGCATATTTTGGATAAATGCTTTCAGCATTGCTTTACAGTGTAGAAAAAAATAGAAATCAGAAACGACCATAAAAGTTGAAGACGTGTCCAAACTTTTGCCCCATCTTCTTTTTCTACATTTCTCCCCCCAACTGGTCACTTGATAATTCCCACCCAACCTTGAACTCTCCCCTATAAGCAAGTGCTTCCTCTGAGACATGAAACCAGCCAACCACATATTTTTAAACTGCTGCTCAAACTACATCACAGGGCTGCATACCACACTTGGAGGAAAGAACTATCTGTCCTCGTCCTGATACATGAACTCACTCGTGCAAGAAATGTCACTGTCATATCTGAACAACAGAGCAACACCTCTGCCTTCTCCCCTTGAAAAAGGTTTGAGGTATATGATGAAATTAAACGTCTTACACTGATTCAGATAGCTGTGCTTTAAAGTTGCATGTCATAGTCCCTGCTATGCCTATCTATTTGTACATGGCACATGACAAACTATTTTACTTTCTCACCTATGGGTACAGTATCCTGTTGGCCAATCATCTGTTCCACACTGACAGGTCTCATGACAAGGTGTGAGCACTGCATGACCAGTCCCTTCTCCTTGTGCTCACGAGCATGCAGCAGCAGGCTGCACTTGTTAAAGAAGGCCAGACGCTTCGTACACAGGTTACAGGTCACCTCGATGCGCAGGGAGCGCCGGTCATAGTGACGCGCCAGGCTGCGCTCCAAAGCAAAAGCATCTCCACATTCCAGGCAGCGGTAACCTGAAGCAGGCACGCCAAGGCCCCACTCGGGACGTGGCAAGACGGAGAGGTCCGGCTGGTAGCTGGGCAGCGGGTTCTTACTGTTGAGTATCTTGTTGAAGGCCTCCACCAAACTCGACTGGCTGCGGGAGATCACAGCGCCGGGACTGTTTACGATGGTTGCTGGCTTGGTGGAAGATACAGCAACTGTTTTCTGGCCAATAGAGCAAATATTGATGGTAGAAGGGGATGGGGACAAAGACGAAACAGAGGATGAAGTCGATGTCTTTGTGACACCAGAGGCCACTTTCTGTGCCTTGCTGGCTGCAAACAGCATGGCTGAGCTGGCATCCTGCAAGGTCGAAACCGGAAGCATTGTAGCCTTTGAGTCGCGAGGCTGGCCGGACATTGCTGATGCAGGTCTCTTAGGCCTGCTAACACCCTTATGACCACCTGCTGAAACTTTTGACCCATCAGCGCCCTTGAAGATGGCTTGTGCAGCTCCTTTAGCAGCTACTCTGGTAACAGTGCGCGTGATGTTGCCTGTGGGAGTTTTAACTGTCTTGATTCGAACTTTAAGAGGTCTGGAAGGTACTGCCGATGAGCCTGATCTGATCTTGACAGGTGGTACTGAGACTAGGACTGGCGGTTCCTCTTGTTCTTGTTCTACCATGTTTTCCTTCTCAACTTTGTCACTGTCACATTTAATCTGCTCCTGTCCATTCCTCACTTTCTCCATAGGCTCTTCTTTTTCAGGAACCTCCAAGGTTTTGTCTTGCGCAGATTCTTTTTCTCCTATCTCCTGCACAGGGCTTGATGAGAAACCTTTCCACTGTGGACATGCTGGCATTTCTGGTTCAGGGCTCTCAGGGGAGTCTCTTTCCTCAATAATGTGTTCTGGATATACCTCTGGTATGGGTGGGCGTGTCTTTTCGGTGGTGTCCTCACTCTGTGGGGGTGTCTGATGGGACGCCAAGGGAGTTGGGTGTGGAGAAGCAGAAGCCGCCTCTTCGTTTTGATTGTTACTTTTGGACAAAGATGGTGACAAAGGAGAAGCAGGAGGCTGAAGATCAACCAACGGTCCATGTCTGCCTGGAAACCTGAGCGGTGATGCCATCTGTACATCTGGACTCTCTTGAATCATGAGGGGAGAGCTTCCAAGGTCTGGCTCAGATTCTTCATCTTCAGATAACGCTTGATTCATTATAGTCCTCGTGCCGCTGTTTACAGTCTGAGTTGGAGGTGTGAACGCAGATCCAGAATGCCCTACTTCATCATCATTGTCATCATCATCAACTTTGGAAGGGGGCAGGCTAATGAAATTTGTGCAAGAGATGGAAGAACCAGAAGCAGGTAAGGGCATGTGAGGTGAAAAGTTGGCAGAGGAGTTGGAAGGACCGTTATCCTGGTTGCTCTCATCACCTTCACTGGCTATTTTAGGTGAACAAGGGGACCAGAGATTACTTTTTGGTTGCATTTGTGATTGACTGGAGAGCATAGAGTGCTCCACAACTCCTCCGGAAACAGCCTTGAATCCATTGTGAATGAGCGGGTCCATCGGCATCAGGCTGTGTGCAACCTGAGGAGACAACTGGCCTCCAGCTCTAGTTCTATCAGCTTCATCCAGAACATTATCACTCACTTGCCTTGACGTGTCAACGTCTTCTTCCTCATCATCTCTTGTGTTTTCATATGCATCGACACATATGTTGTTCTTTACTATAACACTAACTACAGAAGGGTCATGAGAGGATTCACGGATTTCTGGCGGTCCTATGGGCCTTTGGTCCGAACCACCTCTTCGCTCTTTGTTTCCACTGGCACCGGATTCGCTGTGATTCGCATCAGGATCTCCAGACTCTGACTGAATTGCCTCCTTAGCATCAATATCAGGAATATCAAATGCTGCCAAAAGGTCATCAAAATCTGGCGTCTTCATGTCACCCATTCCTGTCAGACCAACAGACAGATGCCTACAGGTGGAAACAAACAGCATTAAACGTTAAACTTAGCAAATACATGAAAGACGTAAACCTATTATAAAATCTATTCAGTTACGAATCGTGAGTCTTTAGTGTGGTGATTCACGTTTTGTTTTTGTTTTTTTTTAACAATTTTTACATTTATAATAGAGATGAACTGGTCAATCGGTTAGTGACCAGAATTGGCTGGTTTTCAGTTTAATTGGCCAAGACCGGTGATCGACTGATCAGCCTCAGATATAAACAATTCTGTACCAAGCACAGAAGTGGCGCAACAAAAACGCATTTTTGTGGCGTTATCAAAAATCGAGCACATTAAAAGCTTCGGATCTGCCCTTTTTCTAAACTCCGTGAGTGAATTAGTCTCAAATCCACTCATTACACCAGGTTACACCATTCTCAAAACACAGCATGCGCAACTTAGTCGAAAATTTAATGCGTTAGAGCACCACATGCCCGAAGTAGAAGCCGCACGACTCACACTCTAGTTAAGGTTTAAGACTTTAAAGGCCTTCGAGGCTATAAAATTTTACCGTTTCTTTATAAACCTGCAGGTAGTGCATTCTGAGCTAATTACACATTTTCATCCTGTGTGGTAGGAGTGAATTATTTATAAATTATTATAAGTTAGTTTCGAAATAATAATTATGGTGAATGACAGCAATACAGTGGTACCTCGACATACAAACGCCCCGCCTTAAGAAGGATTTTGAGCGTACGAGCAAACAAACCGAGCCAAAGTTGCAAAGTGATGAAGTTGCAACGTACGTCCGGGATCCATTCAAAAGTGCTCCAATTGCATCAGTGGAAAATTAAGCAAAGTAAGTTTACATATAATTGTGTGTGTGTGTGTGTGTGTGTGTGTTTTATGCAAGATTTAAAACATGAAGATATAGCACCATATTTTACATCACTTACATGTCTTTTCTAAATGTTTTTGATTGTTTTATATGGGGAAAAATATGACTATAGACTTGGAAATTGGTAACACTGGTAATATTTTTTGGGTGGCTGGAACGGATTATCTGCATTTACATTATTTCCAATAGGAAAATGCGTTTCGCACTACCATATTTCGCCACAGTTGAACGTAGCTTTTTGTTTAATTTAATTTGAAGTTAAATGTTAACCTCTTGTCTTTTAAGTTATTTAGTTTTGTGTAAATGCTGCACTTGGCTTTTACATGAGAAAACTATTGTTATAAGTAACGGGTTGCGTTTAACTAATCATTACACTTTTTTAAAGGTTTAAATTTGTAACAAAACCGGGCGAAAATGTCATTTTGGATTGGGATTTTTTTTTTTTTTTTTAACTCGTGATCCTTATAGACTCGCAAGATAAATCGAATCGGCATATTATTATGATAATATTGTATCGGGAGATGACTGGTGATTTCCCACCCTATATGTACATAAAGTAAACGTTTTGGTGAGATGTTTTCCACAGAAATAAGGCTTGGTTAACTTTATCTAGAAATAAAGTTTAACCATTAACTAAGAAACTAAACTCAACGTCCCAGGAAGTATCCACAGGATGCTAACATGTTAGCTAACGTTAGTTCCTCTAACGCTAATTAAGCGGTACGAATTCACAGCAAAGTCGTTTTAACTGTCATAACTGTCCATGCACGTACTTTGTCTGAATTGTACGCCACGTCTGTTACTTTAGCTTCCACCGAGCGTTTAACTCTGACAGGTTTTGCTCCAACAGCTAAGCCATTACTCCTAGCTCGAGAGCTGACGTTGGCTAAGTCGCAAACGGTTTCGTATTGGACACGCAGTGCACTACGCGTATTACGGCTTAGTACTTTATCGAGGGCACCTGCGTAGTGAGCAGGGACCTGTTTAGGATCGACCATTTCATTGCTAAGTTGACACAGTTCCTACAGAGTAAACAAGAGCTTAGCTGTGAAAACAAAAACAATTCTGGTTTATTAGATCTGTACGTTTTTTTCGTACAACTACATTTTAGTAGTTGTAAAAATGAATCACATCATAATCCAAGAATTTAAGATGACTAGGGCTAACCTACTCGGTTAGCTGTCGTTAGCTTCCTGAGCTAATAAGCTAGCTTTCCCCGAATGGTATGGTAAAGTTGTCTGCAAGTCGAGTTAGATACTCTGCACAGATAGCTTACGAGGTTATGACTTGTACTCTAATCATTACACGTAAAATGCATGAAATGCCTTCTGTCAGCTGCAGGTTCTAAAGAGAGAAAAGTTTAGTTTGGACTTTACCTGCTCGAGCTGTTCCTGACTGTTCCTGGCTTCTGGCAGCCAGGGCGGCGCATCACCCGCGCGTCATCTATAACCAAGAGCGGGCTTTCATCCAAACAACACCAAGTCTCACAGCAAATGAGGAATAATATACTGTATATATATTTTAAAAATAATAGTAATAAAATAATCCTTAAAGGAGTTGTGTGATGCTTTAGCAACCCTCAAGCGGCTTCATTACGTGTAACACTAGTCTCAACAATGTCCCCAAGCGCTTTATTCCTCTTATACCTCTTATTATGAGCTTGTCAATAGCTGTCTGCAGGTCTTGTCACTTCTATGAGCGATATCAAAAGATTCATGGTCACATTAACCGTGTGTCCTTCCTCAGACGCCTTGTAAGGCGGCCTTAGAAACACTCTCTTCTCTCCCTCTCTCTCCCTGTCCCTGTCTCTGTGTCTCTCTGTCGGCTACACATGCCTCTCCTGAGCTGCCAATGATTCCGACCCCCTTCTGCCTTCCAGACCTGTCTGACTAGTCCTGGTGCCCAGCTTCTGGTTAGAGATTTCATCTCATGGATGCCCCGTGTGGTCTGCTTGGGATGTGTGTGGCGACTGAGGACGGTTCCATTTTACCATAAAGACGGTCCTGGCCTTAGCTGAAGCAGACAGCTGTTCTCTGAGAACTTGTGACTGGAGTCGCTCTCTAGTTCAGGACTGAAAGTTCTTACATTCTACCTGAGCCTCAAATAATAAACTGCACTCCATTTTAATTTAAAGATATCTGTTATATTGAACTTCCAGCCACCTGTGTGACTGCACAACAATTCCTGATATCCGTTATCACCCAAATGCGGATGTGTTCCCTGTTGAGTCTGGTTCCTCTCAAGGTTTCTTCCTATTGCCATCTCAGGGTTTTTTTTTATTTTTATTTTTTTGCATCGTCACCCTTGGCTTCCTAATCAGGGACAATCTGATCATTTTAATCCATACACATTTTCCTACATTTCATACACATTTCCATAATTTTCATTTGATTCTGTAAAAGCTGCTTTGCAGCAATGACCATTGTTAAAAGAGCTATGCGAATACAATTTAATTGAATTGAATTAAAACCTGGCAGTAGAATTCAGTACTGGCGGTGTGGCCCCTGGGTACGAAATTCTTGATGGACAATGCTACAGAAGTGGGAAAAGATGATGAGCATGCACTTGGTCGAGCTGCAGACCTGCCTCACCTTTGTCAATTGTGGAGATGATGGGCTCTTCCACTGTAAAGACCGTTGCTTCGTCTTAGGGTCATACCAATACACTTAAGTTTCATCATTTGTAATGATCTTCCACATGAAGGATGATCATCCACAGCACACTGACGGAATTGAAATCGAAGACGTGGAAACACACATGGTCAGAATTGCACCAGTTGCACAGCTCCCGGTGTCCACAGGTGTCTTTTGGACAAGTGTCTTTTGGAACGCTGACTTATGAAGTTCGGTGCACCCTGTGCCTGGGCGTGCAGCCTTGTGCTGCCTTATGTTGGCGTATTACAAAACTAGTCTTGAAATATTTTTTCATTCTCTCCCTGTCATTTTTCCATCTCTTTGTCTCTGTTATATCACAAAACCACCTTACCAATTTATTATTACCTACTTATTAGTAATTAACCACATATTATGACTGACAGCCAGGAACAGAGCTCACAAGATTAGGACACGGCTGACAAATTGCTGAGTCAGGGGAACGAAATGTGCCAAACCCTAGTTAACAGGTTTTTCTATTATTTAGGGCCCAAGCACTATGACAACAGCCCTATGTCATCATATTGTGTGAAGGACCCTCTTGTTTTCCTAAGGATTTTTTTCCCACCCTTTTGGACTTTTCGGGGGTCTTAACATGCTCAAAAACTCATGAAACTTAGCAGACAGGTTGGAATCTGCTGCCATCAGGATGCCTGAGAGTCTCGTGGCCCAGGGCCCCCAGGGAACCCCACACGAGATTTTGCTGCCTAGCTCATAGACACTTTCACGTAGGCACGTGAAACTGGGTATACATTTAGAGCTCATCGAGCCGAACAACTTTCGCACTGCATGTCCTGGGCTAAACTCAACAGGAGTCATTCGCAAAAACGCACCCAATGGATTTTGATATACTCCTCCTAGGGAAATTATACACTCGCTACCAAACTGGGCCAAAGAGATCCAAAGACATTGAGGATGCAAAATTGCGGAGGGATTTTCAATATCTCAAACAGGTCAGCCGTGCTAATGTCTTAAACGTACGCCGAAAAATGATTAATAACTTTCTGTGTGGCATTATATTCAGTGACAGTATATTCAGTGACACTTTCTGTGACATCACGTTCAGTGACATCACATTCAGGAACATCATAGTGTGAGGCTTTTCTTCCAGCACCTGCGGCCTATTGTACACACATACACATCACAAATGTTAACAGACACATCACTAATGTTAATAGACACAGACTCAAACCATACACACAAACAAGCACAAACACAAGCACATTTACTCGTCACACACCTCTCTCCCTCACTCTCACACACACTAACCCTTACACACTAATGCGCACACACACACACACACACACACACACACACACACACACACACACACACACACACACACACACATACATCACACACATGCACACATACATACACCCATATTACAAATGTTTACACTCACACACACACACACACCACACACACACATACACAAACATACACACACCCCTCTCTCACAACGCACACACACACATACTCAACACACGCACTCAACAAATATTTATTTTTTCGAGGTCTTAACACACTTGAATAACACATGTTGTGCGGTGCGCCCGGGGTGGGAATGGCACAGGGTGCTTGGGCCCGTCATCGTTGCTTGCAACTATATAATTTTTTGTTGGTGAGAAAACCAGTGTGCTGTGTATTAGGTGTAGCCCTTAAAGTTCATAGACATTTTTTGGTTTAGCTGTTTTTTGTTTGTTTGTTTGTTTGTTTGTGTTTTAATGAACATACATGTACATAGGGATCAGGCAGCATGATTTAATAAACACATATAGGGCCCATGGTTTCAGAAGCGTTTCTTTTTTTTTCCAAAGTTCTGACACCCAAATAGATATCTTTTCACAAACAGAATGACCTCATTAATAATCATCCACTTTGTTAAGTAGCAACAATTTTTTAACATGTGAACTGCTGGCTGTAGATTATGTGCACGGTAAGCAAAGATTTTGAACCCAATGCAAATATTTTGAGCCAAGTATGCAAAAACATGTTACAGTGGCTATGAATATGAATATAGTGTAAAGGTCAAGATGTATGCCATGTCATAGAAATAATAAATAGACAATGTGTTTTT
>JAAGKR010003633.1:1515-71809 GCA_011419295.1 Clarias macrocephalus
CCCCCCCCCCCCCCACGCACTCCATAAATTTTTAACTTTCCCGATTTCCATCGTTTCAGAAAATCTGTGACTTTTTGTTTGTTTTTTAAAGTCTGAAGCTTACATAATTGACTTGAAACTTATGAATAAAGGCAGTGATGATGCAGGCGTTTCTGCTAGACAAGGCTCACAGACATATAGACAGACAAGGACAGAGTACTGAAGACACTAAAGACATTGACAGTTGCCAAGGGAACTTGGGGGGAGGTTATGTTGGAGATTGCTGTTAATTTGACCTTGTGAGACAGACAGACTGAGGTGTGAGCCAAAGGAGAGAGAAAGAAAGAGAGAGAGAGATGAGGAGAGAGAGTGCTCCACTCCGAGTGACATGGAGGAGGCTGTGTTCACAGAGCGGAACAGCTGGATCAAAGCATGCAGACAAGAACATGGAAGACAGTCAGTCTCTCTCTCTCTCTCTCTCTCTCTTTAAAAAGTATCTGAGAGAGAAGGCATACAGTGTTTTCTCTCTTGACAAAAAGTTAGCAAGTCATTGACCAACTGCAGTGTTTTCCTTTAGGTGAAGAGGTGACCACTCAGGTGTCCATGTGGTGTGTTAGCAGAAGAACTCTATGGCAGCTTCTTCCTAACGTAAATTTTCATGAAACAGACTTTTTTTTTTAAATAATACTTAATGCTTCTTATCTTGCTTTTTTATATATATATAAATATGCATACACATTTATATTTTTTATTTATCAGAAAGAAAAAAAAACACATTTGCAAAATACAATTCTATGCCCTTTTATGTCTGTAGTGTCAGTTACTTTTTAAAATTCAAATCATTCAACGATCTTAACTGTCATTTAGATGAAATTTGGCTGATTTAGATTTTACATGAAAAGACACAAATGTGAAAGAAGTGCATTGTTCTAAAAGAAAAAAAATGTTTAGATATTGCAACATGAATTTGACGAATTTGATTACGGACACTACAGATTTTTTTTTTTTTTTGCTTTTTAAGCTTTTACCAAAAACCATCTCTTTTTAATTTAAGCAACCATTTTTACAGGTCATATGCTTCTAGAAGCTTAAACCAATTTTCCGATCAATACCTATAAAGAAATATGAATAATTTGCATTTTAAATTATTATTGTTTGAAGCGAGACAGTATAATGCTGAAAATGGCCATTTCTGGGACACATCTCTCCAAAACGGCTCAAGTTAGCAACTTGAAATTTCTAGGGAGGCAAGATTGGTCATTTCCATGATACATAAACTTCAAAAGTAGCTTCCTTGGCACACACATTTTCTGTATTACATGTATAACATTTTAAAAAAGTATTATGTTTTGGCTGTAGGTTTTGGTCCCCAAGATTTCCATATACTGTTTCTGATTCTGAAAACGCCATGTCGTCCATACACACTATTAAAAAAATGCAAATAAAAAATAGCAATGATATGTGCATCAGGCAATGTGATTAAGAGCATAATACAACAACAACAACAACAACAAAAACATCAACAACAACAACACCATAATAATAATAATAATACTAATAATAATAACACCCCATACACTAATCTTCTGGAACACTGATTTGTCCGCCCCTGCTTAATCCGAATCCTGAACTATCAGTACCTCGGATGAGAACCTAATCCCTTTTTACATTGCAATTGCGAGGTGGTGACTAAATTCTAATAGTGCATACGCCTACTATACACCCAGGAAAACAAATGCTGAGGACTGGAACAGTATAATAGTACCAGATATGGTTAATAAACTCAAGGTTGTTCATATCATCCCACCAATAGTTGGAAAGGTACATTTGAAATAAGCTAAATATTCTCTTACTACTGACTGCCAGCAATAAAATATCTAGGCTCCGAAATATACAGTACATTATTCACAATCAAGTATCATCTTCATAGGTGTAGTGGCGTTCAAGTGCGCCAGAACGACAATCTGCCCATTTTTTTCTCTTTGAATATTGAAACTCATATACACTTTTGTAAGCACTTGAAGAGCCAATCAACAGTAAAGTGGATATCATGCAAAAAAGAAATAAAAAAGTTTTTTGAATAGTAAAATTGAAGCTGTTAAATCCTAATTCATTTGTATTAAGTAACACGCAAGCCAGCATTCCACCTTTAAAGCTGATGAAAGTCTCTCAGCGTTAGGGTTAGTATTAAATCACCCCAAAACAAACATTCTACTTTTTCGAACATCTTTGGAAATCGTAACAGGAATTATTGGCACAGGTGTGGTGATGCACTGGTTGAAAGAATACCCCCACTAATGAAACACTGAAATCCAACTGGCTATTTAGTTAATCAATCATAATTCATGCCATCATTCAGTTACATGGTAGAAGGCTTCCATCCGAATTCAACTGTTCAGTAACTACAGAGCAACAGCAGAGCAAAAAATATGAAAGAATATCCATCCATCCATCTAGGAACCTCTGTAGTTCAACTAGGGGTCATGAAGGCCAGTGGTAATTACCATCACCATTGTATGTCCATTTTACAACCGTGGTAGTTGCTCTGATCAACATTTACACATTATGGGTAATTTGAGAACATCAGTTAGCCTAGTCTACATGTCTTTGGTCTGAAGGTGGAAACCAGAGTACCCGGAGGAAACCTACCAAGCACGGGAAAAACATCCATGGAAACTCCATGGACACAGATCCCGAGGCGGGAATCAAATCTGAACCCCGGAGCACTAAAATTGAAATCATTAGGTTGATTTTGAAACATAACCTACTATTGCTGAATTACTATTTAAGCTTTTTTGGTACACACAGCACTTGGACAAGAAGTACACAAGTACCGTATGCCTATGCACCTGTTCTCTTTTCTCTCTTTTCCTTCACAAATATTGTTTTGCCTTTTACTCCAACCATCAGCTGCCCATACTGTAGACCGTCACCTTCATTTAAACCTTACAAGCTTCCCCTTACATTCTCACATACCATGTTAAAACGGTCACGTCAATAAAATCCCATTCAATCGTAATGAATTGAGAAGCAGTGAGACTGCGAAAGGTGATTTAGTGGCTTTTATAGCAGCGGCGTGATTGTGTTAGGATTGAACCACAGACACGGCCGAGCCAACGGCAGCGGGAGAGCGAGACAGACATCCCACATGCGCAACGTCTCTCGTTCTATGTCTTACACGCACTTGTTGTTGTTTTTTTTCCAGACATGCTAAGTGCTTCACAAAATGGCTGTCGTAAGAATACGCATCTAGATAGTGGCCATGTCACGTTGTCAGGAAATAAAAGAACCAGCACGACCCCTTGTCCCTCTCCAAACAATGTGACATCTAAATGTCCATTTCCAGACAAAACAAACTGCGCACACAATCAAAACACGAGCCCCATCCATCACACTTCCTCGCATTATTTTTTAACCACCCACAAACACTTCAGTTTTTTTTTTTTGTTGTTGTTTTTTTTAACCCACATCAGCTCAGCAAGGTCTTAAGAACTGACAGAGCTGTCAGTGATCTCAGTGATCTGTAAAAGGTTAGTACCTTGTCAGTGTTTGCTTCATCTAAAGCCTTGGAAATCACCCTGCCTTTCAAATGCAAAAGCTGTAATCTCCAGGTAAACCAGTGGAACTCTCCGAATATACAGTATTAATGCCACCATGTAGGGGATTTCTTTGCCTAACGCTCTAACATATCCAAACAAGATTCCACCTTAAAGCAGGTGTAATCTCCTAAAATGTGTGATGGTTTAGATATATAAGGTTAGTTTTGCACAAATAGGTCCCAATAAGCAACAAATATGACTGAATGGTGACATGGGGTAATGTACCTTTTAATGGGGGTCTATTATTATAAATTTACTTCCTGGTCATTTTAAGATATTCAGATGGGTCCCCGATGGTAAGTAATGGAAAAAAAAGAAATCATGCTTATTGTATTTTTTTCATTTTTGTATTGGCTGGGACTTAAACAAGCCAATTTTATTTTTGTCCCTATTATGACCTCATAAGAAGACGCACTCAAGTGAGATCTAAAGGTAAAGATAGTGTGCGTGGAATTTCTGGATAAAAGCAGATGAATCATTTGAGACATTGGAAGATTTGCCTTATTTTTAATTAAAAAAAATTTTTTTCAAGGAAGGCTGGACTGAACAATCGGCTTTAAGAGGCGGGGAGTTGGCAGTAATGCAACCTACTGGATACCAACCATCGTTAAACAATGATGAAGAAGAAGAAGAATCAGCTCTTCTGATCGTTGATTGGGGCGTGGCTTAGCAATAAATCTTGCTTACATGGACATTGAAATGCCATATTAGAAAGGAGAGTGAAATCAAGGGAGTGTAATCATGGTACAGTATGATGCATTATCTGAGGGGTATCTCAGCTGGAGGATTTATTAGGTTTAAGAAAAAAAATGTCAGATTGGTTATATTTTAAGATGACTGAAAAGAAAAAATATTTCTTGTGTCCGCCGCGCCTCACACACATGACGTGTCTGAAGATGCTTCTATCAAAAGATACAGTCATTAACATGTAAGTCTTAGAGGGACCCAGCGACTGCCAGACGATAGGAAATACATTTCTATTTTCTGGTTAAACAAAAGGGTTCCAAGCAGGGTTCCACACACTGTTTGGATGTACTGTATATTCATTATATTAAAAGGAGTCAGGACGTGCAATGAGGGGGTTAAAACCGTGCAGCATTAACAGACACACTTTGCGGGAGCTCTGAGACGTGTGTGTGACTTGTTAAAGGAAAGGTAAATTATAGGACCTTTAAAGAAGATTCAGTAATAATTAATAATGGAAATGAATAAGAATCATCTTCTCAGAATGAAAATAATTTACATTTCTATTCGATACATTATTCTCAGCTCACATTTCAACTGAGGTCTGCCTATCCGGACTGCCTGATCCGTACCTACTGTAAAATGTCAGCTCAAACCAAAGGCATTCTTCCTGCCAAATATCCCTGTTCCTGTGTACTAATGACAAAATCGAAGAATACAGCACCAGCATTGGAAAAACGAAATAAAACAACAACAACAATGGCACTGCACTGTTCCCCAGTCGGATATCTAAGAGCATACAATAACAACGACAAAAATGTGTATTTTCATTCTAAATGCTGAACACTGTAAGAGTAGAGTCTATCGATTTTCCTTTGTAAAGCGCAGCCTCTAACGCAGAGTGTTGCTGCAGGCAGACGATTTGTGAGTTTGTTTATCTGTTCGCCATGATTTTGATTTTTTTCGGCTGCTTACAGTATACATCACATGGATTTAATTCGCCCAAGTTGTGTAGTGACATGCAACAATCTCATCAGCATGTTGCTCGGAGACCATATTGGAGCAAGCTCTCTATTTATCTTAAGAACTTGTTGCCCTTTGGCATGATAAAATTTTAAGAATGAAAGAAAACACAAATAAGGCAAACAGATCTGATGTGTCATGTCCAAAAACATACATGTCATATACCAGATAATATTATTATATCACCACTAACAGGTGAAGTAAGCAACACCTGTCCGAGGGGACCAAAACCCAGCTCATCCCGTCTGAGCCCACAGAAAAGTTAATGCAGCGGAAATTACCAAAAAAGTTATGGTTGGTCACGATAGAAAGTCACCAGAACACCCAGTGCACCACAGCTCGCTGCACACAGGGCCGAGCAGACAAAGAGCCCAAGACTTCCCAATTGTACAGATCCCAATCCGTTCGAGTACCCATGAGATTCGCTGGACAAACAAGTCAAATCCATGGACGCCACACTCTTCAAACCCACAGCACTCAAAGGATCCACTGTCAACGTCACAGTTCCAGATGCCACCGCACACCGCCAGAAACCCTGCACAACGATGTCCTATTGGGTACCCAAATCTTAGGTGGTTTTACTGTTAACAGTTTCAGTGTTATGGCTGATTAGTGTACTGTATACTGTAAACCATTAATCTTCATCAAATTAAATAAACAATCCATACACAAACTCACCTAGGGGCAATGTAACACAGCCTGCTACCTACCTACCCGCCATATTTTTTTTTTCTGTCATTGAAGTAAACCTGAGCATCTAGAGGACATAGAGTAAAGGAGCAAAAGAACTTCGAGCAGGCTGTAACCTGAGATCAGGATTGAAGCGAGGACCCTGGAGAAAGTATTATATACTGTGTTCTGTACTGCCAGATAGAGTAAATAAAATGAAAGATCTCCTGAATGAAAGTCTAAGAAGACTCCCCTGTCTGAAGGAAAACTCCAGCCCTATAGCTAGGCTCTGACCCAATGAGCTGCCTGGAGCGAAATAATTGCTGCTACCAAGTGGTGAATCTTTGTGGCTTATACGACTGCTGAACTTGCCAAGTGCCAACTCACTTATCATCTTTACAAGACGCCCTTCGTTACAAGAGAAGCTTATGCCTTTAGCAGGCTGGTTAACGAGCAACCGTCACACTAGCTAAGCGGACTGTACAGTAATTACCGATGTGTCAGCTGGAACGTAGTGTGTGTGGAACAAATTTAAAGTCTAAGTGAACCAGAAGCACCTTACTAAGGCTCTAACCAATGCTAATTGGATTCAATAGTTAGCCCGGTGGTCAATTCTGTATTGATTAGAAAGATGGTCCGTATCAAGCATCACACTCCAGGATGAGCTCTCACACATACACACACACAATTTGTGTTAAGCTACAATATGAGGACCTCCCATGAACATCCTAATGCATTTTATTTTTGTACCATAGGCCTGGGCTTTTTTTTTTCCCTTAAAATTCCTCATCTTTCTTTCATTGGATTATCCCAGACTATCAATTAATCTTTCAAAACAAACAAACACACTGGTAATTAGCATCATCTTATTCCATTTTAATTGTATTAACGTATTCTGCCACTAATGCAGTCTAATAGATCTAATCTGATGTGGCCCTTTTCATATCTCTGTAAGGTTTTGAGAAGTTGGTTGGTTTTTTCTTGGCAAATTGGTAGCTTTTAAACAATTAGCATGCTTTACTATCATGATTTGACTGTTTGTTTGGATTGGTATTAAAGATTTCAAGTACTTCACGGTGGAATAAAATCGTGGCGCTAATTGCCTGATTCAGTTCACTGTGGATGGAGTAGGGTCGCTTTCAAAGGATTGCAACACACACACACACACACACACGCACACCAAAGCGATCCAAGATGCAATGCAGTACTAAAATACTAAAATAGACACAGTGAAAACAAACTAATAAATAAATACATATTTATTTTCCAAATTAACAAATATGTAAAAAATAAAAAAATAAAAACTAAGCAGTGTATAAAGTTAAATAAAAATGGCAATAAATAAATTCCTATAATAAAAGTACATTAATTAGTTGATCAATAAAATAAATATGAACTAAATATGAATATAAATAAATGTAAAAACAAAAACAAATAATAAATGAATAACAGCAAATGAATGGATTTATATATAAAAAAAAATAATGCATGCATTTTTAAATGATCAAACATACGGCTTTCATGACAAATTATCATAGTCCATAGGATAATGTGTCAGAAAACCATTAGTGATCTTGTCATAGACGTGTGTGTATCATTAGCATATTGTTAGTAGCCATATTTAATGGCCCATGATGAAGTCGTTCACCGGCAAAAGAAAAAAAAATATGAGATGCATTAATAACCTGTACACACACATGAAGATAAACTGCAGGACACTACTAACTCATTTACTAGTCTCGTCTGGCACGGAACATGTGCACTGTTTTGGGGCCCCGAACATGAATAGTCCTTCTGTTCTTTGTGTGTAATTAGAGCAATTCTTTATTGGTATTGATCTGAGATGTACGAACCCTGACAGATCTACTTCCACCCTCACACACAGTTGGCCTTTTAGCATGACAGGCTCCACATGACCCGAAACAGCTTCTAATGAAGTAAACAGGAAATTAATCAGAATAGAAAAGAGTCTGAACGATGCTGATTGTTTTCGTGAGTGAGCACATTTTAGGGATCAGCGATATGGAGAAAAGTAACTAAACGGCATGTTGGAGGAAAGGAAATGTTTAGATGGTCAGATGAGACCAAACTGACCTTTTTCGGCTTTGACTGCTTTGGTTACACTGGTTATACTGTAACCATTCCAGCATGGTAGTGGGAGCACGCTATGTTGCTGGGATGCTTTACATCCAAGCTTTACAGTAAATCAATATCATACTGTACATACATGTAGTAAAAGCTTATGATGTAACGATACCAAAATATATTTCAATAAACAACCCTACTGTGTCACCTCCCTTCCAGAAATAATACCGCCTCATTTCCAGCTGTTAATCATAGAGTACTCACGTTATCAGTGCTAATAAAAGAAAGCAGCCGAGTGTGTTGTTATTCGTTGCATGAGCAATCGATGGTGATATGACAGATGTTAAAGATATTACAGCCATCCTCCATGGTGTAAGAGAGTGAAATTAGCCTCTCTCTCTCATATCTAGCACAGTGACACTAGCCAATCATGGCTTTCAAGGAGGTATACAGTAGCACTCTCCTCATAAGAAATATTTTAAGCAGATTCTCTTGGGTGGTCAAGAAATTCACAGAAAGGAGACTTCCTTCACTGAAATTAGTCTTGATGTTATATCTATGGACTGTGTTCTAAAGCGCTGATGAAAAGCACAAAAGTTCCCACTGCCACCTAAAAACATCAAAGAACACAGCAGGATTGGGGTCAGAATGGAAAAAGTATGCATTTATCAAGCTCATTCTTACTTACCCTGTGTCTACTTGCCAAGTGCCAACTCACTTATCATCTTAACAAGACGACCTTCATTACAAGAGAAGCTTTAGCATTAGCAGGCTGGTTAACGAGCAACCGTTGCACTAGCTACAGTAAGCGGACTGTACACTAATTACCGATGTGTCAGCTGGAACGACTAATATAGTGTATGCACTCACGTCTACACACCTGTCTTTGTTTTACTGTCTCTATTGCTGCTGGATGTCTGGAATTTCCTTTACAATCAATAAAGTATCCATCTCGAGCATTGGTGGCTCAGTGGTAGGTGTTTCGCCTGCCAGGCGAAAGGCACGAGTCCGATTCCCAGCCAGTGCCCAAGCCCCAGTCACTGGATGCAGTGCCAATCCCAAGCCCGGATAAAATGGGAGGGTTGCGTAAAGAAGGGCCAAGGTTTTGACAAAACCTGTGCAAAGTTGTTTTTCCGGCCTGGATGGTCCGCTGTGGTGACCCCTTGCCGAGAGCAGTTGAAAGACCAACAACAAAGTATCCATCTATCTATCTACATGAACTTATTGCCATCGTCTACAATATCCTGTAGCATTGACCTACAGTACCATGGTCATAGCACAAGCCTGAAGGGATCATTGTGAGAACTCCAATGACGGAGGAACAACGCACTAACATCAATGAAGTCTTTAAGAGGGGTAAGTTAAACTGTTAACTGACCAACGCTGTTGTTACTACAGAGCTTTTTTTGAACACGGCAGCTCCACGTCAAAGGAGACAACACTACAGTACGTCTTAACCGATTTCTACTGCGTTCCCGACAAGCTGTGCAAGTTCTTTTTTAGAGGACGTAGTGGGAACATGGCTCAGTGTGCCGGAGAGCTTCACTTTGAGCCCGGTACGCATATTGTCAAGCTGAACATGTTAAAATTATGCACTTGACACTGTCAGTACTCCCACACATCAGTGAAATTGTGTGCTTGCAATACGTTCTCGGATCACAGTCAGTCACTATACTTACCCACACTATGAGCTATGTGGTACATCTATGATGAAATTGAACTCCGCTATATTGCGTGAATGGCTTCAAGCACCGGGACGTTTTTTCTTCGCAGTCTACTTGCTGGCTGCTGGCTCACCTCACGCTTAGTGTGCCAGTACCTCATGTTTTACAAATTAAGCCGTGCATATTGGGATTACGCTTCCTTTTTCTGACAAGTAATTAATTTTCATAAAAATGGAAAAATGACACGAGCAACGTGGCGTACATGGATTCTTATTTGCCACAATTTCTTCACTCTTCACATGCACATAATATCAGGAAAGCATCCAAAAGTTTTCTTTTTTTAAATTCCTCTATGTGCATAACATAACGGGGACCCGAAACTCAGTCTCTCATCATCTATACCGCTTAATCCTGTATTCAGGGTCACGGGGGAACTGGAGCCTATCCCAGGAGACTTAGGGACCTGAAACTGCTCTTTTTAATACTTCTGTGCCCTGAGTCTTAAAAAGGGCAGACTATCATCATAGCATCGTTATCGCAAGTTCATAAAATAAGCCTGCACTCTGATGCGACTTGGGATTCAGGAACCTTAAAATTATTAAGAATCAAATACATTCATGTATATGTTGAAAATTATTAGCGTTGCCACCATTACCAAGCGCATGTAGCATTATGTCTTAAACCACAAGTTAAGTGACGAATTATTACTTTGCAGTGAGGCTTGAGGGCTCTCTGTAATATCGTATGAGCTCTACAGAGACACATTAAGGTTTGGTGGAAGTTCAAAACAAAGGCTTAAGATGCCCCGAGTGTGTATTTCCAAGATATTATAAAGATATAAAGATAAATTGAGTATGTTTTTTTTTCCTCGAATACAAATAAATCAGGTACATCACAGCTTTCCCTGTCATAAAAAACATACACACATTAATAAAGATCCAACTTAGAAACACCTTCATTTTCTACACCTGATCACATATTAATCTACAAAGTGGTGCTCTATTAAAGGCATTATTTTTATGTGCACCAAGCAAACCCATCATTATGAGGACCTCATAAAGCTCTGGTCCTCATAAAGCTTCGATACTTGAAAACATCAAACACAAACACACAAAGAAAACTACATTCTCATTTCTTCATTCTTCTTCTTCGCTATACACAAATCCTACAAACATAAACCACCTTAGCAACCCAAACCCTTCACACTCGTCTCACCTATGTCTGAAAGAGTGTTATATTGAGCTACTCTTTTCTAGGCCCGAAGGCTTGAAGTGCTGTGCGAAATGTCTCTTCTATCAGAAAGGAGACAGCGAGATCTTCGCATGTGTTATCAGCCAGAGTCCATGGCCTCTGAAAATGTCACGGATCTGTTCTTGCACGCATCTTTTTACCTTTTCCTCTTTTACTTTCTGTTCCTTCTTAAGTCTGCGAGTTTAATTCATGCACTGTCTGCAATTCAGATGTTCAAGACAGCCACCTGAATAGATGCTACTGAATCGCTTTGTCTTGTCTATGTTTCTGTGCTTTTTATCTCTTCTCAAGGTGTCTGCCTTAAAGCTATACAAAAAAAGGTCTAGATTTTGGACCGAAATGCACTAGAATTTGGACCTAAATATCATAGTTTATTGTAATATTATATTGTATTGTACTGTATTATAGAATTAAGCAATATCACATGGAAGGGAGTGCTGTTGTGATTAATATCAGCATGGCTGTAATGCGGTCGCCCAAATGTCGCCCAGCAGCGGTGGCTTCGGAGAATGTTATGTGTAGCATACCGTGACTGCATCACCAACGAAGAGATCCACCGCCAAACTGCGATTCGCCCCCTAACGACATCGTGACTGAGCGACGTACAGAATGTGATTTGTGGGCCATATATTCTGTCAACCCCATCCACGGCACCCAAAATCATCAATTCTGTGGACGTCCCAAAAAGCAAAGTAGAAACAAGGCCGACCACACGCAACATGGCATGCACTTGGTGCACTTGGTATTTCGAAGGACAAGGCACGATGTCGCAGACCTCAGTTTTGATATAGCTTTTGTAAAACAGTTGCAAAGCACCATTAACTATTAACGGCTTATGATTCATTTATTTATTTAAACAGTTATTTTGCTCACCAACACATCCTTCTGGCCCTGGCAGAGCTAAAAATTTGCGATTAGTGGCGCTGACGACCGACAGTTAGCAACTGACTGAAGAGTGAAAGTCAGGGATGAAAGTACAGTAGATTAGAATTTTTAAGGAGAATAAACCATGGAGGTGTTGGACAGTCCTGTACATACATGTATTCCACTTGAGAATATCAGCTGCGTGAACGTCTGGGTCCTTGGGATTTAGTCCCAAATAGCATTAACTGCAAAGCTAGTTCGCTATGTAGGGTCTACAATCCCTTTGGCCACACACCAAGGAGATGCCTTGATCAAGGGTTGGAGAGTGATTTGGGATTCAGCCTCATTTTAGAGCCTAGTTAGCTATGTAGAAAAAACAATGGATGGTTCAGAGGTGATTCTGAATGACTAAGAAGCAATTATTAAGGAGACAAAGGGTTTTTTAGGATGACACAATGTTATCAGATGTGCTTCCTTGACATTTTGAATGTGGGTTTTGGCAGGGAGCTGCTCTCTCCTCAGTAATGCGGACCATACCGACCTACTTATTAGACAATTAGTGTAATTAAACCCCTGAGACACGGAGTTATAGGCATATTTAAATGTCATCATGTTATTGTCTATAATCACCACTTGTAGAAAGCCGTTGTATAATATTATACTATATTGTGGAATCGTATGTATTAGTTTGCAATGCAACACAAAAAGGGTTGGAGAGACCTGCAGATGCAATCCTGGATAAATGTTCTCTGGTCTGGTGAGACCAAGACTGACCTTTTTTAGCTTTGACATAAAGCACAACATTTGGCAGAAACCCAGCCCTGCTCATAACCCTGTTAAAACCATCTCAACACTGAAGCATGGTGGTAGGAACACTGTGTTTTAGGAATGTTTTTTATCCAGGGTATAAAATGTCACAGAGAAGGGGTGTATGCAAGTACACTGCTTGGGGCAAACAAAAAAATATATATATAATTTAACCGCTTTTAGCGGTTAGTTTAAGTGTGAAAATGATTCCTCATGCTCCCAGAACCACTCATTCACATTTCGAGTTGTGAAATATGCCCGTCTTGTCAGGGAATTAAAACTGCCTAGATGTGATACACTGGACATTTAGTACATTCGGGTCATCAGCTGACTTCACTTTATTGCCACACAATAAAATGTATGAGCCTGGACCTACAGTAACATGAGATCATAAGACTACTTCCAGAGGACCCTATCGCTCTGGAATAGGGTCAATCAGACCACAAGATCTTTTTCCTTTGCTCAAATGTCCAATCATTATGCTCCCCCAAATTAAAGATTTTTTTTTTTTTCTGATCAGTCTCACAAACAAGTGGTTTTCCTATTGCAACACAGCTGTTACGTTCTCAAAAGCTTTGAGTTCTCTTACTTACATTAATAAACATAGCGGTGATTTCTACTGTCTAGAGTGCAACGTTACCATGTTCTAATATCCAACAAGTGAAAGTCATTCTACGAGCCGTACTCTCTCTTTTTCTCGCCTTCTGTCACATCCTTGTATTTAGCAGACACAGCTAGACAGAATAGGGGAGAGTTTGTGTTGGCGTCAGTTTTGCCAGACATTCAGATCACTAGAACACCAAAACTGCAGGGGATCTCCTCTGCACGATGACAGAAAGCCCTGCAGTAATGCTTATGAGAAAGAGACATCGGTGCTGCCTCAGATTAGAGCAAATCCCAATTCAGATCTGGGATCTGACCCTTTAAATGTCAATATAATGAGACTGAAAGATTGATAGAATACATTTTAACAGACTCACTAAGATCTAGAACTATGAATTATACAATAGAGCAAGCCTCTTGCCATCACAAACAGCTTTCATCCTTAACCTTAACATTGCTGTGCAAAAATCACGATCCCCCCCACTCCCCATTTCTTTATGAGCCAAACGTCCTTGTATTTTTAATGTAGTCCTGAGGAAGAGCTCTCCAAACTTCCTGAAGGACATTTTCAGCTCTCGTTTTGTGCAAACATTTTGGTTCCCATTTTCAGCCCAGTCCCTGTACCAGACCAGTTTCAGATTAATATTTTATTTTATTTATTTGTTAAGCCGCGCAGTGACCTATGCTGAATGCTGAGTGGTTGGGGCAGTGGGAGCTCAGAGGGCTAAGGCATAGTGTTTTTGACCGGAAGGTCGGCGGTTCAATCCCTAGCTCCACCAACTTGGGCCCTTGAGAAAGGCCCTTAACCCTATCTGCTCCAGGGCCACTGTATCATGACTGACCCTGTGCTCTGACCCCAGTTACACGGAGATATGCGAAGAAAGAATTATGCTGTTATGTATTTGTGACAAATAAAGACTTAACAGACGAGAGGGGAAAAGAGGTTGCTGCTAAAGTTGTTACATAAACAACCAGTTTTTCAAATGTACCGCAGACATGAATTGCAGACATTCGCAGTAAAACATTTGTTCTCATTTCTTAAATTTAAGACTTTTAATTACTATAACTGGACAACCATCGATCCTGTAATCTGCTTTCAGAGTCAATCATAATACTGCATGACATGCTTTAAAGTAAAAAAAAAAAAAAAAAAAAAAAGATGTACTTGAAGGAACCATACCAATGATGTAAAAATGAAAATTTATATTTATGTACATGGAATACAGTTCTCTTACTTAGAAATGTGAATGAAAAAGTGTCTGGACCATTCTCCATTTATTTTGCTTTTTGGTAATGAATAAACGACCAATGAATAAACGAACACACACTTCAAAGCCATGGGGCCTAAAATGATCATACATCAGTTTTAAACAGACAGAGTATCTGTTTCATAAGAATATTCCTTTAAAAAAAAAAAAACACCACCAATCAGAATAAAGGAACCAACAGAATGTCATGTTTTTAAACTCAGGGCAACAATGTCACTCCCTTTCTTCTTCACGCTCCTTCTGGCTCTCTATTTCTTCACTCTTTCTCCCTCCTACTCTCTTTGCTTCAGTTGGCAGTAAGTTCTCTCTTTCTCTCGCTCTCTCTCTCTCTCTCTAGTCATGCATCATAAACCTCCAGCATTTGCTGATACGGCTTCTGCAGAGAAAGAACGCAAAGCTTGCAGGCAGCTAAGGAGGGAGCAAATGAAACCCGGGATAGGAAGATAAACCAAGAGATTAGTTTCCAGGCAATCTATAAAGCCCAGACATGAGGCAATGGGTTATACAAATGGACAAAGAGTAAATAATCTGTGAAGCGTAAATGCCATTGTATAAAATACACCTCACAGGTACTGTATGTAGAACTCATGCGCAATGGACGTCAACACACCTACAGTATCATCCTGTAAAATATAACACTTTCGCAGTCTCTTATCCCTTTCAGTCCTGGGAAAAAATGAATTTAAAAAATCGGGTTTTTACCCAAAGTCTAATTTGGAGCTGGTAGTTGCAGTACGCTTCGATAGAGACGCATTAATTCCCAGCATTATACAGCGTACAGGGACAAACATATTCACGGCGATATTCGTTCGGCTTAAAAGCAGCGGAGCAAGTGCTAGTTCAAACTTTACTGTCATTTCAATGCGTTTTAATGGACAGACTAGAAGAATAGACTCCGACTGATGGAGGGAGAGGCGTAAGAAGGGATATAAAAATGAAATTACCTGCAGCTAAAACCTCTATTATGGCACAATTGACAATTATAATGTTTTGCTGAACAAAAGGAAGAGAAGCTAACGTGGGCTGCTGGGTATGTCAGTGAGCTGCTTCAAAGACACACGGATCTCGTTTTTACGGTTAAACGGGTGCCAAGTTAAAAACGGCACATTAAAAAAAATACAAAATAATGACTTTTTATTCATTACTAGAAAATATGACCTGTCTAAAAATAACCTTTAAATATCAACAGGTTAAGTCTAATGGGTTCTTTGGAGAGCTTTTTAAAGAGTTCCTTTTTGGAACGCATCTGACAAGAAGACAACTTTTGTTAGCGTTATTTAGAGACATTCACCAACTTGTTCACATTTAGAGTACTTGATCCATGTATGGTCATGATTTTGGGATGTGCATACCAAATCCAAGAACACTGATACGAACCCAAGCTCAATATACAACTATTGGATTATTTACCCCACAAGTCATTACCAAAGCTTTTACCCCATATGCCCTTCCTGTGGCAACCCACCAATTTCTCCCAGCTTGGGACTGGCACTGAGAATGCCCTGCATCTTAGTGGCTGGGTATTGTACTGTATATGGGTATAGGGTTTATTTAGGTCTTGCCCAAGGGCCTGAAAATGGCAACGTGGCAACGGTAGGGCTCGAACCTCTCCGACCCACCGAGCTTCAGCTGTCTGAGCCACCGATGCTCACATATAACCATTCCGCCCTTGAAAATAAAAATAGTTCTTCAAGAAAATACAAGTACATTTTTGCATTTTAGCTTTGAGAGCCTAGACGTCTGCTGGAGATAAATAAACGCGTTGTTTAAACAGGAGTGCATTGAAGGAGCTTAATGAAAACACCTGGAAGTTTTAATTAAAAAAGACAAGCACCATGAACAGACTTAATTTTCCAGTTATGGCTTTTCATTAGAACCGCGATACTTGCTGACAAGCTGTTAAATAAAACAACGAAATAATTACGATTATTTGTGAATCTAATGATGATAATAATAACGTTACCGAGGGCAGTCACGGCATGACAAGTCAACAGAAATGGTCTTTCAATGCAAGAAGATGAGAAACGGATGCATTTCCTTAATCCGAAAGACAAGCCATTAACACCCCCTCATAGTTCTGTTAAGTAACACAGCCAGAGATGTGCGTGTCTGCTTGATGTTTGCGTTGTCCACTGTCAAGATTTTGGCTCAGAATCACCAACAGGTGCCGATTTTTCTGTTCAGTGCGGGTGTAAAGAGTGATTATTAGCCTTCCTGAACAAAAAGTTCTTCACATTGAATGGATGGATGGATGGATGGATGGATAATTGATCTTGAAGGAAATTCCAGGAAAAAGGCATCTCTGAAGCATTAAGAGTGGCTTTGCTCAAGGGCCCAACAATGGCAGCTTGGCCCTTTACCTGAACCTCTCACTTTCTGTTCAGCAACCCATAACATTAACCATTGAACCACCACTTGCACCAGTTTCCTTTTCTACTAGCCACAAGGCTTGCCTATAAAATATTACTAATATGACAAATTGGGACTTAAAATCCAGAGGTGCTCCAGTAAGACTTCAATACTTCCCACCACCTCATGTAAAACTTGCCCGATCTGAATAGAGCTACTCAGAAATTCAGGGAAAACAAAAAAAAACCATGCTGACAGTGTATTTACAGGCTCTGAGTCAATACATGCCACCACTTCCTTCAGTTCTGCAAGCTACTTGCTACTTTTCTGACAAGTCTTCCCCGCGGGCGATTCATCAAAACGTGCCCGTGTCTGTCACCAGGGCAGCTGACCCCATTGTCCGGCTTATACAGACAAGCCTTGGGGGGGAAGAGGGGGGAAAAAAGGAGAAATGATGATTCTATCACTTTCCCTTCTGATCCTTCACATACTTGATTGTTTTTTTTTCTTTCCTTTCTGCAGAGATGCTTCTAGTTAGAGGTTGAAGATCAGTCCAGAGTTCTGTCTGTGAAAGAACCAGGGTGTTGCAGGAAACTATTATTAGCCACAACTTCACCTAAAAATGTCTTTAAAATGTTAGTCGCTGTAAGTCTGCCACACATATGGGTACAGGGATGAGTTGCACAGTTTTAAGGGATGTGGTGTGATATAATGCCTGGTACGAGACAATGCATTTCCTGTTATACAACGGTACTTTCGACATTATAGAGCAAAGTGTCAGAGGGGGTTTATTTATAGTCTCGCTTTCTGGTATCGTGATAGGTTTAACTCAACCCATAAGAAACTTTACTATGACATAAGTACTGTACCATGGTAGTGTGATGGTATCTCTACCATGGTATATATTTCCATTGTATTCTTCACATATATTTGCCAACAAAGGTATTTGCTGCTATACAGTATGGTGCGCACAAGGTTACTGAAAAAAAATATGTTTTCAGTGTTATGGTACTGTTTGTACTAACTCATAATATGCACTAACATATCTAATATGATACAGTATGTAAAAACAAAACGTACAGTAATAGATACCTGTTGAACTTCTTATTTACTATGGTACCCAATAAGTATCATTGTACTACTATACTTTGTTGAATACCAACTATAGTACAACCCACAGCACCCACTGAAGTCCTGCAGTACTTACCATGGTATTCATCAACGTATGATGGTGCTACTACCACCTTGATAAAGTCCTTTGATGGCTATCAAGGTCTGAAGTTTTATGGTATATTACATGTACAGTACTACAATTCACCCTAGTAAAATTTCTTATGGGTTTCTTCCTCATGTCGTCTCAAGAAGTTTTCCTCGCCACCATCACCTTTGGCTTTTTGCTTATTAGGGACAAACTGCTAAAGCTGAAAATGTTGACATTTTTCAATTCATATCAGAATTTTTTTTTTTTTTTTTGGATTTTTCCCTGATTTTCTCCCTAATTTAGTAGTTTCCAATTCCTCCCTGTCACTAGGGGGCTCCCACATTAAGGCTACATTAAGGCCTAAAAATGTCTTTAAAATGTTAGTCGCTGTAAGTCTGCCACACATATGGGTACAGGGATGAGTTGCACAGTTTTAAGGGATGTGGTGTGATATAATGCCTGGTACGAGACAATGCATTTCCCGTTATACAACGGTACTTTCGACATTATAGAGCAAAGTTTATTTATAGTCTCGCTTTCTGGTATCGTGATAGGTTTACAATTCTACTACCACTCAGCCGGGAGGGCCGAAGACTATCACATGTTTCCTCCAAACCACGTGACGCCAGCCGACCGCCTCTTTTCGAACTGCTCGCTCGCGCACCGTTGGGGGCGGCGTAACACACTCGGAGGACAGCGCTGTCCGCTCCTTCCATTGCGCAAGCTCACAGACGCCCCTGACTGGCTGTAAAGCCGTGATTAATATGGGAGCACTAAGTACCTCTCATCCCTCCCCTCTGAGAGAGCTCGGCCAATCAGCTCTCTCTAGACCTCCGGCTACGAGAGGTTACAGCATCACCCGGGATTCAAACTAGCGATCTCCGGATGATAGGGCGAGCGCTTTTACCACTGCGCCACTCGGAGGCCCTCATATCAGAATTTTTCATTTAAATTTTTCTACCAAAATTACATTATGCATGATAAATGTATAAACGTAAATTTGTATATTTTTGCTGGTTACTGCTGAGACATACAACCCAAAAGTGCATGCTGTTCTAAGAAAATATGTACTACACAAACCATCATAATGTATTCTGCTTACAAAAACGATTAGCTGATTTTTACATTTTAAGCGTCTGCTATATAATAGCATACTTCGTATTTATAGCCCTGCATAGAACCCACATAAGGTCTCTTGACAACTGACATGCAGTAAACCTATATAAACACACTTAAGCTTGTTCTAATAGTCATGTGCTATTAAAACTGCTTGTCAATTCTGATTTCAGCACACAAGACAAGTGCGAGTTGACAGGTTGTTGTGGCAGGTACATAAAACTAAAAAAATAAAAAATAATTGACATGGCAGAGTTCAAGGCACTTCTGGTACTTTTGTTATTGAATAGAGGGTTTGCATGTGACGTGACGCTGATACTGCGTTGCTCGCCATAAACGGGTCCTGGAGGTCAGTGATTTTCTACCTAGGAAACACATTTACAAGACCTCAAAATGTATATGATGTGTGTTTAGAGTGACTCAAATCAAACGGAGACGCACAAGGAGCTTTGATTGAGCGCCGCAGGTAGTTGGGCATAAAGCAGGGGGTGCGGGGTTGGTTAACAATTGAACAAAAAGTACTGGCAAGAAGGAGCTGCTTAGTCAGACAATGTGTGTGAAAGTGTGTGGACAGAGTCCACTTCTTTAAATGTAACACACTATGCGGTTAAATACTGTTCTGTATATGCAGCTAACCTTTTCCTTCGTTTGTAAATTGTTTCTTCTTTGCTACTGTATGTACAAACAACAGTACGTATGTCGCACTGTTTATCTGAGTGTGCAAACTAGTGATAGGGCTCAATCAGGGTTACAGTTAAACCTTTAGCTTGATTGACAGCTCAAAATATTACTTCCCTCATTTACAATTCTACTAAAAACTGAAATGTACTGAAGTGTCGAATGTACTAAGCATGTCACAGCTGCCTTTAAGTCATATTAAAAGTCTCTCTCTCTCTCTATTCTCTACCTGATGTGATGTTTCCGTCTCCACTCCTGAACACCTGCTACATGACTCAGCATTTCATGGCGGGAAGGCAAATCATGAAATTATGCACAATAGTCAGCAGGTGGCGATAAAACCGCCTGAAATGTTACACACTGCTCTGGACACGTAACACAATGCTATGCATAAATGTAGTGGAGTAGAAAGTACAGATATTTGTTGTAGGATGTAGCGGAGTGAATGTAAAAAAACACAAATCCGCTAACAAAAAAAAAATTTAAATAAAGTACAGTACGTATATGTATGTAAGTAAATGTACCTAGTCACCTTTAACTTCACATATCTGGTGAAAAAATTTTTATACTATTGCAATAAGGACTATCCAGACTGTTCCCTGCAGAAGGATGTCCCAAGTCATAGTACTCACGTGACAAGCTACAGTATGGTGGTTCCGTGATGCTTCAAACATCATCATTACCACTCAAACTCAAAACTATTGCACACTGTAAAAAATAAATCGTAAATTTTACAGTAAAAAAATACGGTAGCAACATTTCTGGTTGTACCGGATTACACTCATTATATTGTATATTTTTTGGATTTTACAGTAATTGTTTTTTCATTTCCGAGCCTGGCCAGGAATCGAACCCAGATCCTGGTGGTGCAAAGTGACAGTGCTAACCACTACCCTACTGTGCTTGTTACACAATTGTTGTTGGACTTCCTCGGTTTCCCCGCGTCCCCTGCACGACTTGCACTCAACATTTGAGTAGCAAACACAGTAGTGTAGTGGTTAGCACTGCCGCCTTGCACCACCAGGGTCCGGGTTTGATTCCTGGCCAGGCTCAAAAAATAAATAAATAAATAAAAATCCATAAAGTGAATGCAATCCCATACTACCTAAAACATTGCTACCATATTTTTTTTACGGTAAACTTCTGGCAACCACAACTGCCGGTTTTCTACCGTAGAATTTACATTTTTAAAGACTTCAGTCGAAACTGGAGACTCCTTCCATAAATGTTGCACAAGTGATTATCAGATTGAGAAATTTGCGCCTCATAAGACAGTATTAAAAATAAAAATATTCTGGGAATCCGAACCATACAGCCGTACAAGCAAAAACGCCATTATAGTAGGTATTCAAATCCTATTACAAGATTTTTATATTTGAATAAGTAATGACAATGGAGGCGCCTCATCAACAAAGCAGAACGGGAATTAAAAAATAAGACTAAACATGGCCTGCCCGGTATGTCTCAACCCTTTAATTATTTGGTAATAGGATTGGACAGATGCTAGGCTATGCCATGGGAGATCTCTGCTAAGGATGTTAAAATTAAGAGAGAGGGGAAAAAAAAAAGTGAGTAGATGAGACACAACAAGCAAATAACAGCGGTACGGAATCTGCTGAGCTTGATAAATAGAAAGTAAATACGACTTCCTGTTTCTGGGCTTGTGCAGAAGCTGTTGCCTCCTTGGTGAGTTAGCTTTAGTCATTAGCGAAAATGGCTCGGGGAACGAGGGGGAACTGATAAAGACAACACCAACCAGCCCAACATCTGTTTCCTGACACAGGCGATACATTACACACTCCTTCTCTCCTTCTTTATCTCTTACTGCATGCGCATGTAAACTGTAGGAGGTCGGGTAAAACTATTTCCTCAGTCTCAGTCTCTCAGCATCTCAGTCACGACTTTTCAGACAGGGAAAGCGAGAAAAAAAATAAAGTAAAAACGCAAGGAAAAGAAAAAGCAGCTACTCCTTGTGACGCATCTACACTCAAGTGTTTTTCGTGCAGCAGTTAGCCTCGTTTTGTTTTTGTCCTTTCTCAGCAGCAGCAGGATGGCTATCACTCTCCCATGCTCTAGTAGCTCCTCTCAGCGTTCGCTCGCTCATACCTCCGTTCGCCGACAGCCGATTTTTCGGCACAGCGCACAAACAAGTTGTCTCGCTTGAGCCCCAGGGGCTGACTGATGCATGACGACAGCTCGCAATATCAGTTTTACGCCACAGAGATGCACAAAACCATAAAACTGAAGAGAAGTGTGAGGGAAAGGCGGGGGGGGGGGCAGCAGGAAGGAGCGTGGAGCAATGAAGCGCACGTACCCAATAGCTACGGCACAGGTAAACTACATGTCCCAGAATTCACCTGTAAAATGTGTAAAAAGTGTTCGTTTTGTCATTTAAGAGCCAAAGTGACCTTCGCAACTTGAAACATTAATAACATTCATAAAACCCGCAAACTTTCTGTACTTTTGTCTTTCATAGACCACTATACAGGAGTTACACTTTACCTTGAAAAGTATTCATTCCAGATATCATTTCAGACATCCTTTTTTTATTTTTTTTACCATGAGTCATCAATTATAGGTTAGAAAAAATAAATTATAATTACAAGGTGTGTTCAAGACAAACTAGGACTTGTGATGAAATTTCTGATGAATGAAGGCATTAGACTGGCAATAAGAGAAAACAGACACACTACGGTGATGAGACTCTTGTTGAATGTTGCAAACGTTTTAAAAAAGACCATATGTCCGGGAATGACCATTCCAGCCAAGGAGTCTTTCCCATGAACGTTCAGGGAGAGGAACGCCTGACCCTTGAAAGATAACGAAAGATCGAAAGATAACATGTCACCAACTTGCAGAAGAGACACATCTGTTTGTGGGAATCTGCAGTCATTCACCAACACCACTTACACATTACAGAAACTCAGCAGGGGCACCGGTAGCTCAGTGGTACTGTAGGTGTTTCACCTGCCATGCGGAAGGCTGGGTTCAATTCCCAGCTAGTGCCCAAACCCCAGCCACTGTGCAGTGCCAGTCCCAAGCCCGGATAAAATGGGAGGTTTGCTTCATGAAGGGTATCCGGCATAAAACCTGTGCCAAGCTTGTATGTGCGGACCAGATAGTCCGCTGTGGCGACCCCTTGCCGGGAGCAGCAACAGCTGGGGGTTACTGCCACATCCCCCTGACCTTGGCTCCTAGCAATTTCTACATGTTTAGAACATTAAAGGAGTTCCTGGGAGGCCAGCATTTCAGACATGAAACAGACAGTCCAACCATGGCTGACCTTGGCGTACTAAGAACTCTCTGCCTAGATGGTATCCAAGAACTAGTGAAACACTTGAGTGCATTAGTGTAGCCGGGGATCATATAGAGAAATAAAGGAAGTTTTTAATCGCATAACTGTGTTCTTTCATTCTGTGCAACCAAAAGTCCCAGCTTGACTTGAACACCCTCGTTGGTTACTCAATCTTGTTATGTTAACACATTTTAAATATTAAGTAGTCACAAGTTTAAGAGGAAGTTGCATCATCATCATCATCATTATTATTTTGGTAAATCATTACAGCGTCCTCATGCATGCATTTTATATACACCCGCTGTCCACTTGAACATTCATTTAGCTAATTAACCACTCATGTGGCAGCAGCACAATGCCTTAAATCATGCAGCTACAGATCAACAGCTTCACTTAATCTTAAAATCCCACATCAGAATGTTTAAAAATGGGATTTCTCTGACTTTAATCATGGCATGAATGATGACGCCAGATGGGCTGGTTTTGAGTGTTTCAGAAACTGCTGATCTCCTGTGATTTTCACAGACAACAGTCTCTAGAGGTGTTGCCCGAGATGTGTTAGGATTTATTACTTTAAGACGACTGGGTTAGAGCATCTGCAAAACAACAGGTCTTGTGAGGGGTTCTCAGCATGCAGTACCTACTGTTCCAAAAGACATGGTATCATGATGCACTATGGGAAACAAGGCAAGCTGGTGAAGAAAGTGTGATACTCTGGTCAGTGTCCTGCTGGGGACCCTTGCACACCAAGCACCGTACACTCCTTGGAGTGGAAACTGTGTTCCCTGTTAGCATTGCTCTCTTTGAGCAGGACGATGCACCCTGACACACTGGACAACCGGTTCAAGAATGCTTTGGGGAACATGAGAAAATGTTCAAGATGTTTACCTGACCTCCAAATTCTTCAGGCATCTGAAGGAAGTGCTGGACAAACAAGTCTGGTCCATGGATGCTCCACCTTACAAATTAAAGGACTTAAAAGATCTGCTGGTGCCAGATGCAACATCACACCTTCAGAGGTCTTGTCGCAAAGGATCAGAGGCTCCAAAATAATTGTGTGCCTTAAGTCAGTTTATTTTATTATTGTATTTTTTTGATGCAGGCTTTCCATGCATGTAAATATCATTCTTATTTTTCTCTATGGTATCAAAATTTGCACTCAAAAGTCATTTGGAATGATCGTTTCTCAATACACAACACTTCTTATTACCAACATAAAGTACTGCACGGCCGACATTTTCTACAAAAGAAAACGTTTTAGCCCTTTTTATTAGTAATGTGTTATTCTTATGTAGATCTATTCAGAGCATTAATCTGACCATGCATGATCTCCGGCGGCCTTAGTTTAATTCATTCATATTGTCCTCGTCTCCAACGCTCCCACCGCGCACCAAAGAGAATGACACCGAACATGCCTTTCGACAAAATGAGGTCAGAGGTGTAAAGGGAAATGTGCTCGCTCGCTCGTTTTGTATTTAGTTCTCCGCCGTTCCATCTGTTGCTCGCGCTGAGAAAAAGAAAATCCAGGTATTTTCACTCCAGACTGTTCTGTGTCGTTTAATTCATACCCTCGTCAAATATTCGAGAGAGCTGGACCTGTAAAAATCAACCGTAATGAAATTTCTTCTTTCAGTGCCATCCAGGAAAATCCATGTTTATACAATTTAGCAAGCTAGTGAGGGAGAATCACTTAGTTACTTATTATTAAACACCCTGGGTCGGTTTTACAGCTCGTGTTCTATTTAGGAAATCCACTACACGCACACTGAGGAAACCGAACACTTACCAGCCTTCAAGGAAACGCATTATTGGTTCAGGATTATTCTGCAGCTATACAGTACGCGTATGGGTTGGAAAGATGGTATTGATTACAAATACATGATCCTGAAACGTTCAGAACAGATACGAAGATGAGATGCACTATTTGATATACAGTATTTTGGCTCTTATGAGCAAGGGCATAGAGGTGTTCATCAGGACTGGAATCCTGTGAAAGGTTATAGATTTGGAGATTCATCTTTAATGACTGCCTGATCAAGGACGGGTGGTTTAACATTATGCTGTTAATTTTCTTTCAGCTGCTCCGGTCAAGGGGTCGCCACAGAAGACCATCTCATCCGCACACAACTTGACACTTCCTGGCACAACCCTCCCATTTTTCTAACCGGGCTTGGGACCAGCACTGCATGGAGTGGCTGGGTAGTATGGTGTGTGGCAACCCACCAAAGGCAGGGCTCGAACCCAGATCCTAAGATCCTCAAATCAACAACCTAGACCCTTAGTCACCTGAGCCAAAACTCCCCTCAAATTATGCTATTAGTTCGTCTCTATTTTGGAATGCAACATTTTGTTGAAAAAAAACAAAAAACAATCACAGACCGGTTCAAACCAAAAAACCTACTACAAATTATGGTGTCGCAGAAAACAATAACTTGTGTACTAAGTATTTTTCCAATATTCCATGCCCATATCAAAATTTTATTTGTTTTTTTTTCTGTCTGCAACATGGCCTGATACCTTACGTTTAGAAAATCACATATACAGTACTGTGCAAAAAATGTCTTGAGCCAAATGTAGACAATGTAGATTGGATTAAAGAAATGGGAACAAAGGTTTTTACTGCAACACACCAAAAGATACAACTTAAAAAATGTATTGTTTATTTAAAAACCTCCGCAGCAACCTCATTTCCCCTTTCGTTCTCGTCCAACCCCTTAGCATTCAGAATCACTAGATAATCATCCGTCATCATTTGACGGGTGGTGTAGTGGATAGCACTGTCACCTTGCACCGTCCGGGTTTGATTCCTGGTCAGGTTCGATTCCTGTCTCTGTGTGCATGGAGTTTGCATGTTCTCCCCGTGCTTGGTGGGTTTCCTCTGGGTACTCCGGTTTCCTCCCACAGTCCAGAGACATGTAGGTTAGGTTAATTGCCGTTCCCAAATTAGCCGTAGTGTGTGTGTGTGTATGTATGTGTGTGTGTGTGTGTGCCCTGCGATGAATTGGCACCCTGTCCAGGGTGTACCACGCCTGGGATAGGCTCTAGGCCCCCCGTGACCCTGAATACGGGATTAAGTGGTATAGATGATAATGAATGAACCACAGGCCAATTTGTGGGGTTAACAAGCAAAACAAACTGCTCAGGTACAGGAACTAGACTGAAAATGAGAACCGAAACATTTCCAAAATGAAGCCGTAAAAGTTAAACTATATCTAAAGGCTTGAATTCTGCAAAGATTGTGTTGGGTACAGAATCGGTTTAAAGAAAGCATTAATCTGCCAAAAGATGTGTTCAAACTTTGCTAGTTAAGTGTGATCCATCAGGGGTTGAGGGATGTTCTAGTGAAACAATCATAACGCTAATCTATTTAGTCTGTAATTAGATACCGACTGTCAAGCTCCTACGACTAAATGAGGTGCATAAAAACAGGAAAGTTTTCAGGACTAATAGAGAAAAAAAGAGAGACACACATTTTAGCGCAGACTAGTTTGGTTAAAGACACGGCCATGTCTGAAACGTAAGGCAGCTGACTTGTTGCCTAAGCTATCGTCTGAGAAGGCAACTCCAAATCTATGAAGGTATCTTTAGGGAAATGATTCGAGACATTCTTCAAAGGCGGCAGATGCTGACACTAAGCCTGTTAGGCTAGATGGAAAAAAAATAGCACAAGTGTTATGTAACTATGGAAGCTTTTATTTATTTCATTTTATTCTGTCGGTTTCGGTGCTGCACCCAATTTTTGGCACACAACATTATGGGATATGCAGGAAAGCAGTATAAACGTACAATGATTTACAAAGAAAATGTAAAAAAAAAAAAGTCAGACAGTTCTCTCAGACAGAATACACAAGCAGAATTTGTTATGTTATAGACTTGAGTCTCAGACAAAACTCTTGGTTTTGTGGGTTTTTGTGGAAGTGAAATCTTTTCCAACACTAATCAAATATTTTTAAAAAATCTTGGAATACCAAATTATTCATAAGGATACAAAAGATTCGTCAGAAAGAGACAGACCGAAGGACAAACTGTTTGGTTCACTGTTTAGAAAGTGCAAACTGCAGCGTTTAAGGACTTTTTCATTACAAGTATTGGCAGGAGACAGACAGCAAGAATTCAATATCCAGTTTGATCCTCTTTCCGTCCTTCTCCCATTGGATGTCCTCCAGCCCGGCTCCAAATTAAGTGGGTGAGACAAGAGAGCTGTGGAGAACACTGGGAGTGACGCTTAATCACTCTTGCACCTTGCGAAATGTGTTTTCACCACCTCTGCAGGCTTGATGACGACCATGTGTGTCCACGCTCGGGAAGCCACTTTTATCGCCGTTGCACCTTACATGAAATTGACATTAATTTCATTCGAAATTTAGCGAGATCTCACTAAATATTCACAGATTTGTCAGGTTACGAAACGGAGAATGTGCATTGAGTCACGCAAGGTGGAACTTCCTCAATCTCAGTCGTTTGGTCTTACTGTAGATCCTGTATGTGTAAATGTAGGACTATACATTTTATACGCAAAATCATGGCGCTTATAACGCAGGAACCCTGGGTGTTCCCACTCACTCACTCACTCATCATCTATACCACTTTACCCTGTACACAGAGCCTCTCCCAGGAGACTTATGGCATGAGGGGAGGAAACCCTGGACGGGGTGTCAATCCATCGCAGGGCAGACACGCATACACACAGTCACACGCTCATTCCCACACTGCGGGCAAGTTGGGAACGCCAATTAGCCCAATGTGCATGTCTTTGGTCTGTTGGAGGAAACCGGATTACCAATTACACACCATTGCAAGATAGTTAGATAGGTAAGTCAAGACACAAAGGGCTGTATAATTATAGTATTTAAATTCCTGTATAGAGGAATGTCTTTGGCATTTTCCTTTTCAGCAACAGTGTTACAGGTAAAACAAACACATTTAAGCATGTCCTTGACCAATGTGTGGCTACATACACACAATTTTTTTTTATCTTTTTATTTATTTTTTGTTTGCCCATAGGTGATTGTGTATTCTGCTAGAATAGAGTTACCAAAAAAATGCTTTATGCTACCAATTACTTTGTTCCATTCTACACATTCGCACAACTGCAAAAAGTATACGCAGTACAGGCAGTTAAGTAGATGGCGGAAATCAAAATGAGTAGCATCAGCTACAGGTTCACCACCGAGGTGTATTGCACCAAATTATATATATATATATATAGTAATTTATTTTTGTTGGCAGGGGCGAATCATGGGGATTATTCATGGGGGTGGCAAGGGGGTGGCATTAAAATTAAAATTATGAGGGGTGGCAACACTGAAGCAAGCATCCTTGCATGGTTTTTGTGGATTCAAGGAAGGCTATTTTTATTCGGTGTATACACTAGGGTGCACATTTTTACATTGTTCTATAAAATTAAATAAAGGCTGATATGTGATTGGAACTGGATTGGAACGTCAGATAAGTGTAAAACTCTTATTTTTTAGAACACTACGACACTAGTGCTGGGGTGGCAAATGGTGCCACCCCGTGCCACCCCGGTAGATCCGCCCCTGAGTGTTGGTCATTTGGTCATTTGTCAGGTTACAAAACAGAGAATGTGCATTGAGTCACGCAAGGTTTTTGGGAAACAAAGGTAGCAACCTTGATTGCACTACTCTGGAGCGTGTTTAATTGAAATATAAATAGCATTTAATTTTTTTTTTCTTTGCAAAGATCAGTAGCCTACTGAGCCCCTAAAAGGACACGGGTGAAAAAAATAAACGTTGGAGGAATAAAAATTTTTGCGAAGCTTGGAAAAACAATTGGCGAGGCTAAAAAAAAAAAAAATTCCGCCTCAGGATATGGGTGAAAAAAAATATGTAAGCTAGGAAAAAAAAAATTCAAGGCGATTTTTTTTTTTTTTTTTACCATTTTTTGTTCGCGAGATCTCGCAAAAAGTTTTGAGTAGCTGAGTTTTACTTTCAGCTTGGCCTATAATATAAAGCCCCCCCCCCCCCCCACACACACACACACACACACTTTTTTTTTCCTTTAACAAATTTTTTTCCCCTCATCCATGTCCCTTTAGGGGCTCTATAGTAGCTTTCTTGACGCATCAAGCAACTATGAATAAATAATCAATGGTCTAGATACATAATGGCTGTTATTATGAGTTTGTGCCATTAACAGGGCAACACTGATGAAACACTGATGTAAGCTGTTCAGTAAAACAAACATAAACCTAGACTCTCCTGACACAGAACCCAACCCAAACCATGAGGTCAACGTGGAGGTTACACTCAGAATTTTCCTACGATGCCGCTCAAATTTCCAATTTGTTAAAATTGCTCGTGATCAAAAATGTTGGCGTTCAATCACCGAACTTGACGTTCCATAAGATTAAAGCCTCCATTCTCACAACAGCAAAAAAAAAATCTGAGCTCTAGCAGTAAGATATATCTAGCCCGAGATATCTGGCTGAGAAACAGAGAAGTGCATTCAATGGGAAAGGTTAGCTGTGATACAGTATTAGCTTGCAGTTTTCCCGCTGTGGGAGCCGTGCAGGTACAGTACTGTATGTACATGGCTACAACCAACAAGCAACTGCCTTAAGCCACACGTCTTCCACTCTCGCACACACAGCCAGCATAAACGCTTACATCTCGGAAACCGTGTGGGCAAGGAATGATCCGTTTTCATCATTCCGTGTCCTTCTGGAATGTCAGACACATATAGAAATAAAAATAGCATACACAGAACTAGAAATATATGATATGGGTCGGTCTCATACAGTGTATATGGCACAGATTATGCCGTGACAAAAGCAGTCTTGGTCATATTGAAATAAGCATTTCTGTCGAAGTCACAGGTTTTACGTCAGCTCTTATAAAGAGCTCACGTGCTGTACTGTAGGTGTCATGTCACAGCCCTTAAGTAAACATCCCTGCTTACAGGAGGCTCTCCATCAAGTACGATCACTACCGGACCAGTGGCTCTGAGATGAATTATTAAATGTAATGCAAGGTCAATATGTCCACTGGAGCCGTCATGACACAACAGAAAGGGGCGGTGTAGCTTTCAGCTAGCTCTGTGTGTGTGTGTGTGTGTGTGTGTGTGTGTGTGTGTGTGTGTGTGTGTGTGTGTGTGTGTGTGTGTGTGTGTGTGTAAAGAGACAAGAGCCTGATCATTAATCTCATGTATGTTGAGAGGCTCCTTCCCCTTGCCAGTGGGGCTAAAGTGCAATTATGTGTGCGTGTGTGCGTGTGTGTGTGTGTGTGTGTGTAATTATCGCCATGATGTATTACTCTCCTTTATGTCCTCCTCTCCCTGACCACCCATCTAATCCTGTTGCCATGGTGTCAGAGACTCGGTGCCGCATGGGAGATATTTGGGGACAAAGTGGGGAATTTGGAGCAGCGTGCATACGTGTGTGTGCGTGTGTGTGTGTTTGTGTAAGTTTAAAGAACTGTGTCAAACTCGGTCTATATTAGGATCAAGCTGACAGATCTACGTAATTGTACGAAGATTCCAGAATGCGACATTTATAGACCTGTGAAGTAATAACATGCTCGGGCGTTGCGCACACGTGTGTGTGTGTGTGTGTGTGTGTGTGTGTGTGTGTGTGTGTGTGTGTGTGTGTGTGTGTGTGTGAGTGAGTCATTGTAAAAGGTCACTGTTGTGTGTGATCAAGTGTGTGAGAGATGAAGTGAGAACAGTCTTGCTGTGTGGATGCAAGTTTAGAAAGGTCAGTATGGTGAATGTCTGTGTGTGTGTGTGTGTGTGTGTACAGCCTGTGGAAAAGGGGCAGCCCGTGCTCTGCTATAGAAGTGATGATGAGGCTAAACGAGAGGAGAAATGACTCTCACTCAGGGTCATGGGGCGGGGTACACACACACTATGGGAGATTTGGGAACGCCAATTAGCCTAATCTGCATGTCTTTGGACTGTGGGAGGAAACCGGAGCACCTATAGGAAACCCACCAAGCACGGGGAGAACATGCAAACAGATCTGAGGCGGGATTCGAACCCAGGCCCTGGAGGTGCAAGGCGACAGTGCTAACCACTAAGCCACCATGCCGTCAGGATAAATGACATGACGAATAATGATACAAATCAGGTTAAAGGATTACTGTTTGATTTAATATGCTAAGTGATACAGTAACTTGCCATATTGTCACACTGGAAGAAAGAAAAAAAGAAAAAAGAAAAACACCTGACTGAATCCATCACCATCAGAACACATCATTTAAGTGAATAGCCGCTTTGTTCCGTACACTTAATAACGGGATAGTTAAGCACCTTCCTACTGTTATTCATGTTTCTCAGGTAATTCCACATTTCAGTCACAAAAAGAACACTTCTGAATCCAATTTACAACAGTTTCATAAACCTATAAACTCAGCAATAACTGAAGGTGCGGAAAGCCGAGCTAGATTATGCGCTAGTGCGTTTCGGGCTTAGCCAGCCCTACGACTCGTGCAATTTTTCATTTTCTTCACATCGGATTTCATATCTGTAATTACAGAAACTGGATTTGTCTGGAGAGTAAACTAGCTCTGCTGTGACATTTTGCCTGAGCGGAGATATGGATTAGAAAACGATTTATTTTAGCAGTGCCTGAGCGCCTTTATTACCCAGGCTCTGCATAGGAAAAGATCACAGCACTGGCTAGCATTGAGAAAACTCATTGTGTGTGTGTGTGTGTGTGTGTGTGTGTGTGTGTGTGTGTGTGTGTGTGTGTGTGTATTTGTTTTGTTTTCCCCTGATAATTATGTGGCTAAAGGTAGAAAATGATACTGAGAACATTTTCATCTCTGAGAAAGCGCTGAGAAATGCTAACGTCGCTAATAAACAAGGTCAGTGGACAATGCTAGTCTAGCTAGCACACTGTTGTTAGCACAAACATAATCTTAAATATACATTTGTTACACTTAAAAAAACACACACTAAGTAATATTTGATTCAATTATTCGTCGATTTATTTTACTACTGTACATTTTGACTCCGTTATGTTTCATTTATTTTATCAGCATCACCAGAACATCTAACTGCTCGCTAACAACCTGGCTAAACATCAACACGTAAATTATTATTATTTTTTTTTTTTTTGCTTTTTATTCACAGAAAAAGCAGGCATTGGGTAAATATAAATGTTTAAAAAAATCACCACTGCTATTCTGCAAAGCTCACATAGCCTTTAATTATAGCCGAATTTTTGAAGTGGTACACTTTATTATAGCGATGAAGGTTCAGAGCGAAGAGACTGGGGTCATAATTAAAACAATGGCCCATGCAGGTGATTAAGCATCCGTTTTAATTACACCCCGGCACTACGGGAGAGAGGAGGCAATTGGTTCATAGGTGGCATAACGAGAGGGAGCGAGCGCGCAGACTAGTGTGCGATTACAGGAAGACGGAAGAGGGAAAGAAAATGACGGGCTTGGATGAAGGTAGAAGTGATGACTTCATTCCTCATTCATATCCTCTCTCTTTCATCTCCCACTCGGTCTCGATTTTTTTATTTTTTTATTTTTTTATAAGAACATTTTAAATTTGTGTCACTGGGTCTACCCACGCAGACTAGTTTGCTTCAGCAGCTTTAGACTTTTTATGCCAGAAGTAACAGGTCATAATTTCATTATTTATTTATTTTTAGTTTAGGAGTCATATTTTGATTAAAAAAAAGATTTGTGATGGTACTGACCAAGGCATTGATTATTACTATACAGCAGTGTATAGGTGTGGGGGCAGTGGTGGCTCAGGCGGCTCAGGCTCTAGGTTGTTGATCAGGGGATCCGGGTTTGAGCCCCACCACCAGTGGGGTGCCACTTTTGGATCCTTGGGAAACACACTTAACCCTACGCTCAACCCATAGTACCCTAAATTAAGGTTGTATCACAAAGGGCACCAGTGTAAAACTTGTGGCGGGTTTTGTGTGGACCAGATAGTCCACAGCGGCAACCCCTTGACTGGAGCAGCCGAAAGACAAAAATAATAATTCATCAGTGTTGCATTTTTGCTCACCACAATTATAAATGGTGGTTATTTGAGTTGGTGTTACTCCAACCATGCCGTAACTAACCTCACTGAAATATTCTGCATATTCCCTAATTTTAGGTTTATTGTAATAAATTAATGGATCTCTTAACCTGTATGATTCTATACATTGTCTGTTGCATTTTTTTGTCTGATTGTACAGGGTCGCTCAAAAGTACGAAACATAAAACATTTGGTAGATGCCGTTTCCTATTTGTATCATTACACATTTGAGAAGTTGAGTGTTAAAGACCTTGCTCAAGGGCACAAAAGTGGCAGCTTGTGTGGTGCTGGGGTTCGAACCTGGGACCTTCTGACCTGATTAACACCACCACAGGACAGCAAGAGCACAGTGTCAATAAAGCATCAAAGCCACTGACTTTCCAGCACTTGTGCACATGCTGAATTACAAGAAGACTGAACATTACTTCATGGATCAGAATGCCGAGAACAATTCCGATATACTGTACTTCTGATATATCCAAAGATGGCAAAGAGAAAAGGCGAGTGCCAGTTCGCCAGGTAGGTCTAAATCTATCCCATCTCCTATTGTTAGTTCCAAAGGCATATTGTGAATTAAATATAAATACTGTATAAATACTTACATTTGTATAAAAAATGCATATGGATGCACACTTTTTTTTGCAGTCATGTTCAGGTTCTCCTATTAATTGTGCTAAATTACATGCTTTTTTTACAAGAAAACATAAAACAGATGCACTGGAGTTTGAACGAGGGATTTTATTTATTACAGCTCGAAATGCTAACCCTTTCATTTAGTGCCTTTAAATGACTCAGCGACAAAAAAAAACATACCCAACATAACCCAATTTGAATTCTCTCTCTTTCTCACCTCCTCTTTTCCTTACTCTGTCTTTTTATTATTATTATTATTTTTTTTTTGAAAGAACACATATTTCCTGCAGTCAGAGTGGGCGCACATTGGTATTCTGCATCCTGCTTATGCCAACAGCTAAACGGTATCAGCACTCCACCAGGATACACTTCATTCCACCCTGTGAGGAGGGTAGGGGACAGACGTGGTGAGGTGGAGAAAAATGCAGCGAGAGAGGTGAAAATGAGACACATTAAAAGAGAAAAGGGTGAATAAACACATGCGAGAGAGGAGGGAGAAATGATCCTGACACCTCTGTCAGCCACCAGCAACTACAATGACAGGCAGCAGTGCTGCGACTTGCTGTTCGGGGGTTTGTATAACGTGAGAATAAACCTTACAGATTTCATGTAATGGAGTAAAAAAATAAAACGAGAAATAAGTGAGTTTTTAAAAATGCATAGGAAGATATGTAAGAGAGAGGGGGGGGGGGGGCAGACGGGGATAATGGAAAAAGAAAGTGCATTGAACAGCAAAAATGTGGAGCATCCAACTTAGGATAGACAATAGCACTGTGGGATGATAAATGGCAAAGAAGTTAAAGAACAAGCGAGGAAAAAACGAGGGATTTGGAGGGCAAGGATTTGTTAAAGAAGGGAAGAATCGTGAAGGAGTATCAGTGTAGGCAAAAGTGAGAGGGATAAATGAAAATAAAAGTAACAAAACCAAGCATGAGAGAAGATAGGAAATGGCAGATGTTGTGAGAGTGAGTAACAGTACTAAAGGAAATTTGTATGGCAAGTGAAAGCGATACGAGCGAAATCTCTCGGGGAAAAAATGGACGGTGAAAGAGAGAAAACAAGCGGCTCATTGGGGTCAAAGATCCTCAGCGGGAAATTGAATTGCATTCTGGGATGGAAGGAGAAAGAGTGATTGGCTGGGAATTGGAGGAATTTGTTGTTGTGTTGTGCTTGTAGGGAAAGGCAAAGTGAAAAAAGTTCAGCGTGGTTTCATTCATCCTGAAATAGTACCTAAGGTTTATAAGAGTACTGGAAACCCAGAATGGGACAAAACGCTTAACCTTCACACAGAAGAAAAAAAAAATCAACAACCATCAATCTCCTGATCGTGGAAATCTTTTATTGTTTAAATCATTATTTTTTAAGAATTTTAAAACTCTCTAGAAAAACACACACACACACACACACACACACACACACACACACACACACACACACACACACACACACACACACACACACTCTACAAGCAATCTTTGGATTGTACCTAGTGGAAACCCACCAAACATGGGAAGGACATGCACACAGAACTCCAGCACACAGACCCAGGATGGGACTTGAACCCTTGACCCTGGAGGTGTGATGCCACAGTGCTAAACACTACTCCACCATACTGCCAAAATACTCCAAAATAAGCAAAATAACTTTACAGCCAATCACAGGAAATTTCATACTATGTTCCTAAGATCACTACAACCTTAAATCTTGTCCTCTTAATGGTTGCGTGGTTCATTTCTCTAGAAGAACCCTTCTTCTACAGTATGTAGAGTTCTTGAAAATGACCGACATTGCATCTTCATGCAAGTACTGTAAGAACAATGCCAAACATTCTCCGTTTTCTGTTTAAACTGATAAGCAAAATAAGACTGAAGGACAAGGAATACACTCAGTAGGGATGGCTATTACCAGGGACCAGCTGATACGATACAGTACACACAGAAATCAGTAGGACATTCAAACTCTACTCAGACAGTAACCTAAGCTCAAACTGGCATCCCTGGAACTGAAAGGCAGTGGCATTTACCAAGACACCATCTCATCCAAAAACAATAATACATTACATAAAAACAATATGCAAAACAGCTACTACTTCTTACCTTCCTTGCAGTATTTCCCCCTAAAGCGTGTGTGCGTGCAATCACATTGCACCTCTCCAAACTGGACAACACAGAATCCTCCATTAAGACATGGGTTTTGCTTGGTACACAAGTACTCCAGGTCGCTCTGAATTCCTTGGCTGTTAAGCAAGGTAGGAGGCATCTCGCCCACCTTCAAGTTGGAAATAAGGCCCAGGAACGGAGGCTCGTATTTCACCGTGCTGGAGGTGAGGGCAGACAGGCGAACATCCGGTGGAATTCCTCCCACAAATAGGTCGCTGACCACGGCCATCTCCCTGCGCTTAGAGCGGACCTCTGCCACTTTGGTCTCACCATCCACCATAAGCATAGTCTCGCGGTAGTTGCGTGTAAGGAGGACCATGTGCCAACGGTCGTCACTGACACGGGTCTCCATGTGAATACTGGCTGGCTCAGCGCAGTGGATGGCGAAACGCAGCTTTAGATGTCCCTCTGCGATCAGGAGCTCTAGGAAGTCGCAGTTGCCTCCATCATCCAGGTACAGTACGAGGGCTTTGCTGACATTGGTTTTCAGACTGAAGCTTAGCTCTCCGATCGAACCTGCCTCCCAGCGGGCATAGCGAGCCCACTGCCCCGGTGCTCCACCAAACTCCAGAGCCGCCACTGAATGAAAGTACCCCATTAAGGCTAAGAGCCACATGGGCCACCATGAGGACCTGGTTTCCCTTGTCATCCTGATTAAATCCTGAATCAAATTTTATAAACGGAGGTGAATATTGAAAAGGATAGCTGTCAAAACTCTGTGTTCCTTTTCCAGTGGGGGATTAAACTACAGAGTGGCACACTCAAAATCTCCAAGGGCCTTATTCCAAGTGCTGAGTGTTCAGCAGATTCTTTAGCTTTTTTGTCACTCTCTGGTTCTGGCTCGATTTTCTGCAAAATCTCTCCTTCTCTCCATTAGTGGGCACCCTTTGAACAGCAAGAGAAGTCAGAAGAACGAATCTCAAACTTGTGTCTGTGGATTCAGCTGAGGCATGCGGTATTCCTCAAAAAAGAATGAAGGGCTGGAAGTAGGAGATAAATTAGCTGATTCTGTTAAATAGCAAAGGGCATCGGAGTTATCTCGCATCCAGTGGACAAGAGAAAGTGTGCATGGTCCTCTGTCACCTTGCTCTACTTCTCCCTAATCCGTCTTTTCCTCCCAGAGGAATTAAGCCAGGGAAGATCCTGGTTCTTGCATCATCCTGACCTCAAGGCTGCTGCAAGAGAAGAACAAATGAACATAAATATCAGACATGAGTGAAACAGTTTATAATATGCTACGCATATCTTTTTTTTTTTTTTTTTTGATAATTTATGTTGTTAATTTGGTTTGTCTTAAATAGTCAGCTAATTAGGCGTCCTAGTTAGTCTAGTTAGATTATGTATGTACTGTAGCACCTTGGTCCTGGAGGACCGTTGTTTCGTTTCACTGTGTACTGAACTGTATATGGTTAAAATGACAATAAAAGACTACTTGACTTGCAGCATTAGTCAATATAAACCATGCCCTCTATAAAATTCCAAACGATCAACGGATTTATTTAGAGTACAGACAGGCCAGAAGACCATTTATCCCCTAGGTGTCTTTTTAAAATAATAATACAGACGTACAAGGAATGCTAATTATCATCACACGGGTACAGCAACTACTCAGACAGAAATATCAGAAGCGCTGTGAAAATCGCACCACACGTCTGCTGTGACTTGACCTATTAATAAACCAAGTCACAACAAACAAATTCAAGTAAGTGACTCAGACCGGAGTCATACATTAGTCACACATTTACCGACTCAAAAGGTACATGTGAACTTGACTAACTAGTGACTCGATTCAAATTTAAACTTTATTGACCCCCCACAACTTGACTCAGATTTGTATTCACCTGACTAGTTAAGTGACGTTTTCTTTGACTTGTAACTCGACTTAAAATGACCTTTGAACTACAACCTGATGAAAGAGAAGAACAATAATCCCAGAACACTCTAAAAGACAATGGGTGTGTGTAAGGATCTACTGATTTTGGCATTTAAATTTTTCAGATCTCAGTCAGATTGGGCATCTCTGATCCATGGAAGAATCTGCTAACATCTTAGTGCCAGAAACAACAGCACACCTTCGATGGTCTTGTAGAGACCATGCCTTGGATGGGTCAGGGCTATTTTGGTAGCGCAATGGAAGCCTGTGCAAGAATAGGCAGTGTTTTTATGTTATTGCTGATTGCTTTATGGTTTTAGTAAAATTAACAAATTTATATGATGATTTTTATTTTATACAATGATGATGATGTTCTTTTGGCCGCTTGTCTTTCCTTTGTGGATTGGCACTGATGGTGCCCTGCAACGGCAATTTCTGTGTTTGAGGCACTGGCTGTCTTGTGCATGACAGGCAAATAGCCACAAAAAGCCCTAAAGTATATCCTGTATGAAGGAAAATAATATCTGGAATATGCATTTTCATAAGTTGGAATATATTGAGTTGATGGTTAAGTTCAGCTCGGCTATGTCAAGGGAGGTTGGGTTTAGATAGAGCCTCAGGAAATCCTGTTTATTTTTATGCTTTAAAATGTGTTATTTTATTACACATCATGCACATAGTTTAATAGGGACAGACTGCACACTGACCAGCTCCCTATAAATAATACTGCAGGGTGTTTTTTTTTCCCCTTTATGTACAAAAAATGCCCTCAGTTTGAGTGTAAATAGGACATCTAAAGACCTTTGACTCCACTCCGAACATCTTTAAATATCCCAAATCGCACATGCAGGCAAAATCATTGTTAGGATGCAAAAACGATTCAACTTTCAATGTCATATTCACAAGGTGGTGTCATGATGGAGTGTATCATGTTGCTTTTATCCAAGTATCTTAAGAGTCCTGGCATTAATAAGGGTGGAAAACTGACTGTTTAATAGAAACCGTGTCTCAATTCTTCTTCTAAACAAGACCGAGGTGTTACCAAAGGAAATGGTGATTGCTGCACTTGACCTACAGTAATAGTCTGCGCTTTCCTTTATTTCCTCATTTCAGAAGAAGGATTTAATTTCCTATACAGAGAACTCACAATTTAACCTTGCTTCCCCCACACTCACCTGATGACTTTCTTCTATGGGGTTTTTAACTCACTCATTTCTACAGTATATGCAATTCATAATACATTTATTTCTTAAGCACCGCTTCACTTGTTAATCCAGTTCTCTTACTCACTTGTTCATTGCTTTATTTATTAACAGCCGTAATTTATTCAAGATGATAACTCATCACTCGCTACTAAAACTTTTTGCATATTTTTAACCTAAGGGCTGTTAAAAAAAAAAAAAAAAAGCTTGAAGTTAGGCCGTAACTGAGATCTCAAGTTCGGATCGCGATGATGCCAGAGCTGCTTGTGGCTTTTAGCTGGCGATGACTAAATTAGGAAGAAAATTGGAGGAAAAATTCAAGAAGCTTAAGACTAAAGAGGTAATTGATGCTATGAACAGATATATAACAGTGTGACCCTAAACCATATGCCACTTCTCTTGTGCTTGACTGCAGCTCCTAGAGACCTTACTTTTTAAAATAATGCAAAAAAGACCCTGTTTTAAACATCTTGTAATTATTTGAGTTAATAAACACGAGAACCATTAGTAGATTTACGGATTAGGACATTCTCTAAACTCTCTAACACGTCGCCCAAAATGCCATTAATAAATATTTTTCCACGGATATTTCTTTCACTAAATGGTCTTGTATTATTGCACATTTTGTCATGAGGGGAATTTATTTATTTATTTTAATTATAATAAAAAGCTGGATACTGTGAGCTTGATTTCAAGTGCATAATGGAGAATATGATTCCTTTTTATGCTATCATTCTTTGAACAAATATGTATACAGGGATCCAATGTGCCCAATACTGTGTAGTTTTCCCCTTGTGCCATCTGGGAAGCTCTGGCCCCTCTGGGCATAACTCTACAAGACCTTTGGGAGTGTGCTGTCGTGTCTGGCACCAGGACATCCTTTGATCCTTTGGGTGCTGTGGGTTATGGAGTGGAGCCTCCATGAATCTGAATTGCTTGTCATGGATGCTCAAACAGATTTAGGGAATTTGAAGCCCGGGGCAGTGGCCTTGGGCTCTTTGCTGGCGTGGCGGGCTGTGGTGCATTGGGTGTTCTAGTGCCTTTCTTTTTCTTCCCCAACATTAACATTTATCGCTGCAATTTCTGTTACATTGGCTTTTCTGCAGGATCGGACCAGACAGGATGTCCTTTGGCCCCCACAGTCATAAATGAGCCTTTCGTGCCCATGATCCTGTCGCCAGTTTAATGGTATATAATTAATAATCAGTGTTAATATGTTATGTGGTGTTAAATACGGTATATCTGGTAACACTTTAAGGGAATGGGTCAAACAAATGTTGTGCATGTGGAAATGAATGTCCTTTTGGCCAAACTTTCCCCTGTAGTCCTGTAAACTGTGTCCTGGATTATACGTATAATGTTGCCTTGTATGGTACCGTATCACTTCCTATGTGCTACAAAGCGAACAGATTGTGCACGCAGTTGTGGGTTCTTAATTTAAATAAGGCAGCAAAACAAGCAAACAACAAACCAAATGGGAACCATAAAGAGGACCATGCTTGGAGAAAATCTTCAGGGTTGAGTCTGGGTTACTTATTTGCAAATGTGTTGCTTTATTTCTCTTTATCATTAGTAATTAAATTGTGAACAAAGAGATGAGCTTGACTAGATGTCCCTGGCTGTGGAGCACTGGATTAATCCAAAGCAAACCTAAGCTTCTAGGTTAAGGGTTTAATTCTAACAGCCAGCATATGTAAAAGCATTATAGGCATGAGATGATGGCTAGAAGCTCTAAGAATCGCTTCATAGGTATTTTTGCGCTACAAGCCATAACTGAAAAAAAGAAAAAGTGATAATGAGAAGTTTTAACTTGAGGATGAGAGCCTTTTTATACATCATTTCACAAATTACCTTTACTTACACTATGGCATCAAAGCTATTACGGTCCCTTTGTTAGCTTCATATCCATAAAGTGTGTATCCAAATGTGTGGCTGCGAATGATTTTATACCTTTATGCAAGTTGTTAAGTGCACATTATAATCAAGGAAAGCTTGTTTAAGCTCAATAGCTACGGTTAATACTCACAGATGACTTATGCCCATACTATCAGCATCGGCTGCTGAAAATGAAAATCGCGATAATTAACCCGCCAAATCGGATGCACATTATGGAAAATTGTGAAATATTCGCATAATGCCGCTGGAGTAGAAGAGCAGACCTTTTTTTTTTCTTTTCTTTTCAGGTTAGAGATTTGCAAAGTTTTGTTCACCAAAAACGCTTCACACCTACAGTATCTATATAAAATGTTCTCTGTGAACGGTGCAGCTTTAATTCTATAATTCGGTCAGTGGTGTTCAAGAGGGGTCGCTTGGGAGAAATGGAGAACGAGTGCAGAATTTTCTACGGTAACAAAATACAATAAAGGAACCAGGAACCCTGGAGGTGACAAACAGCAAACAGGGGTGTGTGGAGGCAACGGTACGGTACCTACTATACCACCATGCTTTTAAACGACGTTAAAAGATGATATGAAGCATCATTTAGTTTCTTTTTTCTAATTTGCTACACTGCAGTTTCTGCTTTAACAGAGAACATTTGACCAAACTCTCCCTCTCTATCTCTCTATCTATCTATCTCTCTCTTTATGGCTCAAGGGTCTTTTTTACAAAACGGTGAAGTAAATGTTGCTTTATTTATCTACTTCGGTTTTCTTGAAGATTATGCTTCTCTCTCTCTCTTGCTCAAGGCTCCTGTCTCTTTAAGCTGAAAGTAAATCAGGATAATGAAAATAAAGTGATGTGTATTTTTCGAGGTAACTAAACCCTCTTTTTATCAGATGTTTTGACTAACTTTTGACATTGTTAACACCGATACGAGAGAGAGAGAGAGAGAGAGAGAGAGAGAGAGAGAGAATACAGAAGTAAGGTCGTGAGTACACTGTAGCTGTGAAAAACAAACACGTTGTTTTGTCTGGTCGGGAATAAAAACAGACATAACATTACGGAGTTGAAATGAGTGAAAGTATAGATACATATCTGCAACGTCCCACCCTTCTCTAACATTAGGGCTAATTTATTAAATATCATGTCATTATAGATGCCATTTACTTAAATAAAAATACTTAAATTTACAGAATAATGTAATAAACTGTACCACTACTAGTCACTGGGTTGGAGATTAAAGACAACATCTGCACCGTAAATCAGAGGTTCTGAAGAGGTTACACAGAAATGATCAGGAATATTTATAAAAACAAATCATGTCAAAATTTTAAACTGTGCAACCTAGGGCATCCCAAAAACTACCCATAGGAAATGTTACTATGGAAACCATACAGTCTTTCGGCTGCTCCCATCAAGGGGTCACCACAGCAGACCAGATCTGATCTAAACAACATGTTTTATACCAGATGTACTTCCTGACACAACCCTCCTGTCTTATCCAGGCCTGGATCCAGTGGAAATGCTTTCACTGGCCGGGGTTTGGGCATTGGGTGGAAATCAAACCCGGGCCTTTCGCATGGTCGGTACCGCATGGTATAGAAACATTACACTAAATACTGTATAATAATATACCAAAGTATTACTGTGGTGCTTCAGACAATATCATAGTAGGCACCAAATAATGTTATGCAGTACCACGGTAGGCACTTTAGTGGGTACTGGGGTAGTATTATGGTACTTTGGAATACGATGGTACTGTAGTTTTTGGGTACCACAGTGGCCACCAAATTTAAGCCAAATTTATGGTACAGTTGTACAGTACATACTGGGCCATATTATACTGTACGTAAGTACTACTGGAATTATATATGGTATATATGGTACCATATTAAGCAGTACCATATTAGATACCTTTTGAACTTTGTATGCAATATTAAAAGGAGAATGGAATTTAATGAGTGTCACATACTGTACATACAGCTGTACCATATTATATTCATCATTAATGTAGATGAACTGTATCCTGTATCATGTACTGTTCCATAGTACAGTACCATACTCTGGTTCCTGGTAGAACCATGTGTCATGCTATAGTATACAGTACCGTGCATACCCAGGCATGTACTAAGGTAGGATACCATAGACTTTTATAGAGTACACTGTGGCACATGTACTGTATTTATCTGCAATTAAAATGCATCAAAATTGCTGGGAAATTTGATCAAGTCTTGATTTGACTTGAACATCGTTCGTACAGTATATACTACAGGGGGGGGGAGAAAAAGACAAACCTGATTTTTAGGCAAAGGCTGTTTTTCGTCTCGCTATGAATTAGCCGCAGTGATACCTGACAGGTTTTCACAGACCTCCACACACACGTGCTGGGATGTTGCCAACTAAACTAGTCTACCTCTCATTTTCACAGCAGTGTGAATCATAATTCAAATGTGCTCTGCCATATCATTGCTCCTTTTTTCTTTTTCTCGACAACGAGTCACTTGGCTGAACAACCAATCCCGGTCCCCGTCAGCGGCAGTCGAATTCTCTTCCCGTCAGTCGGTGATAACTAGTGGGCTGACGAAACACTGCAAAACTCGGCGTAGCAGTCGGCTCGGCGTTCGTTAGAGCCCTCTCATGGCTCTTACAGGGTCAGGCGTCCATCAGGGCGGCAATCAGTAAACACCTCGGTACCCTGACCTCTCGCCTCTGTAACGGCTGAATGGCACGGCAGTCTCTCCACTCCGGTTTCCTTCCCAAATGGTTCGGCGCTGCTTAAAAACAACCTTTGACCTCGAAACTCTGCTAATTTTCTTTTCTGCTAATCTTCGGCACAGCACAGGACAAAATCGATACGATTCCGAAGAAGAATTTTGCCTGGAAATGATAAATGGTGTAGGTATTTTTATAACAAACAAATAAATAACTAAATAACGTATTTTCTCCTTTCTGTTTTACCTTTTTTCACTGCTGAAAGAGAGCTATAAATCTCAGTGGAGCGGAGGCCAAAAAATAGTCTCGCCTGTCCAAGGGAGGCTGCTGCTTCTGCTGCTGTGAGATAATTAACCAGGAGCAGCTCGAGACACAGTGAATAGCCTTCTCCTTTAAAACACTGTCTGTGTGTGTGTGTGTGAGTGTGTGTGTGTGTGTGAGTGTGTGAGAAAGACAGAGGAAGCCTGATGAGCTCTTTTAAATGGATTGATTCTCTCGGCAGAAACTGGTCGTGCGCTTTGTTGCCTTCTGATTAATTCTCGGCAACTACATACATCCTGTTGTTGTCCTCTCTTTCTTTCTCTCTCTCTCTCTCTCTCTCTCTCTTTCTTTCACACACACTCAGTGCTCTTTACTTTCTCCTCTCATTCCTCTTTCTGCACATCCTTTTTTTTTGTTTCTTTCCCTCATTTTAAGCAAAGAAAGGGAGGAAGATTAGTGCAACACTTGCTCATGCTTAGACGCAGCATCCAGCCTGATAAAGATAGACACAAAAGGTAAATAGAAAATGGACAGAGTCCTACCGAAATCCAATACAGGAAGGAAAAAAACAAATACACAGATGTTCCGTTTATGTTAAGATGTTAATTTAGTTTGCTATTAGAGCAACAAAAATATTGTAGTTCATAAGTAAAATGCTTATGTTCATAGAATTTTGAAAAAGTGGATAAAATTTAAGAAAAAACAAACAAATTCGTTTCACATTTCAACATTTTACTAGAAAGCTACAGTGGCGTTTTAAGGCTATTAATTAAAACTGGTTTACAAATACAAGTTTTCAACAAGGAAAAAGGTCTTTACATTTAGAAAATATTTCTGGAGTACAGCCATAGAAAGACAATCATTACAGATGTGGCCATTAAGAATGCACACTTTTTCCCGCAAAAGGCCGCAATTCGTCTTGCGCAGTGCCGCTGAATCCCACAAGCACCATTTAAGAATTTAAATAAATGTGATGTGCTTCACTGAATATCCGCCAGATGGCGCATGGAAGATTTAATTTAAAGATTTAGATTAATCGCGAAATATTTCAAGGACAAGAGTCAGAATATAAGAAAACTGTACATTCATAACACTCACTATTAAAAATAAATAAAACAGTATTTCTGGAATAAAGTCCTAATATTTTGAAAACGACATGATGGCGTAGTGGTTAGCACTGTCAGGGTCCGTGTGCGTGGACGGACTTTCATCCAGGTTCTCCGGCTAATGGGGTTTCCAAATTGCCCATAGTGTGATTGTGTGAGTGTGCATGTCTGCCATGAGATGGACTGGGCTGTACTCCGCCTAGTGCCCAAAGTCTCTTGGCATAGGCTCCAGGCTTCCCATGACCATGTATACAGGGTAAGCGGTATAGAAGATGGAGATATTCTGAAAATAATTAAGAGAAAAAATACTATAAACCATACTATATTACAGATACACTTGTACATGCCATGGTAGGACTACAGACCATACGGTGGCACACGTACTAACTGAAAATAAGTGCCATGGAACTGTCAAAAATACAATAGTACCACGTTATAGGCACCATCTGACTGAAATTTTCAAATGGGTAAAAGTAAGAATGCTTGCTTAAAATGGGTTTCAAAGGTATTCTTCATTAACATTCTTCAGTGTACTTAAACACTACTCCTTTTTCCCCGCTCCGTCTTGCATCTTGCACAGATTTCCATTGATATTCAAGGACCAGGCATTCTGCTCGCTGAATGATCACATAGGCAATGACTACGGATGTACGACATACTTTAAAATGTTTGCACCATTCAAATGTTTTACTGCAGCTAAGAGTCTCTTTACTATACTGTGCTTTAAGAATTTTGTTTCGCACCATCATTCACAACAAAATGGCATGTATCGAAAGAAAGTCATAATATTAAAATCCAACCAAAATCACTCACTCACTCATCATCTATACCGTTTTATTCTGTATTCAGGGAAGCCAGGAGACTTAGTGCAGAAGGCGGGGTACACCCTGGACAGGGTGCCAATCCATCGCAGGGCACACACACATATACACACTCATTCACACACTACAGGCAATTTGGGAACGCCAATTAACCTAATCTGGATGTCTTCGTTGCAAAACATGCAAAAGACGGGAATCGAGCCTGGCCGGGAATCGAACGCAGACCCTGGAGGTGCCAACCAAAACCATTGGGAAAAAAAAATTCTTGATATAATTAGAACAACAAACAGCAATTTGGGAACAAAGTCATATTATGACTTTAATATTTTGTCTTTTTCTCTCAATATTTCAATTTATTTTTTTTTAAATTGAGACATTTTTTCATGCTAATCTTACATCAAATTTTACCATTTTATTTTTGTTTGTTTTTTTGTTAAACAAACAGACCCCATTACATGCTGTTGTATATAGCAAATTAAACAATCGTTGGTCCATTTTATTGTCCAATTAGCAATGAAGGACCTCCCCTTTCTGGTCTGAGTTATCCAAGTTATCCAAGTTTGCTGTCGTTATTAATTTGCTTAAAGGTTTATTGTTTTGCTCTTTGATTGTGTGTTTTGGACTGATGAAGCATTTGGCATTAACTCAAATGGAGTTAATCTTTTGACTGTATTTATTCTAATGTCAAATTGCTCTTTGTCTCGAAGTCCATACAGATTACAAGCCACGTGAGTCTGCTTTTAGTTAAAAAAAAAAAAAAAAACGAAAATGAGGGAAATAAGGACAGCGTTAATGGACGGTGAAGGGTGACAGCCATGTTTGGATTCTGGAAATGGCGCACTGCCTGTTCCTGACACACGTTTCAGTGCTTTTCTCATCTTCGCGTTCGTGCCTCACCTGCTCTCCTTCTCTCTCAGGCAAGCGCGTACGAGCAAAACAGGCAGATAAATAACTTCTTATTGAAGAGGGAAAACACAGTCCCTCCTTGCTTTCACTCCGCTTACTGCTTATTAACTTTTCTTAATTAGATAAATTATACAAGAGGAAACACTGCTTCATTAACGAACTCTGAACCAAAATTAAAAAGGCCCCCTCCTTTCTAAAAAAACAAAAAACAAAAACAAATAATAAGTATGTAATGATATTAAAAATATTTTAGATGAATTAAACAACTCTCAGGCCACAAACAAACTGCTTCAACATCAAAATAATTTAAGCAGCATTATTACAGCATAGGCATTGCACAACACATTGTTTTTCTTATATATATACTGTATATATAATTTTTTTTTCCAAGTCCATCAGTTTTCCAGGTCACAGGGCTTCTTATATTCAGTGGTTAAGTTTTCTTCTCCATCCCTTCCATAACCATTCTGAGGATTGAAATTCAAGCTGCTATGCCTCTGTCATACCGCTTCACTGTCACCGTCCTCCTGCAGCACTCGTCACAGATTGAAATGTCGTATCCGTCTCGGAAAAAGCCTCATTAGATTTCCGCTTTTAGAAATTCTCTGAACATTCCGTTTTTCAAACAGGAGCTGAGAAACGGAAAACACCAGCGGTCCATGACGAGATGCGATACAGTCATGTGACATTTCAGTACAACTGACTTATTTGTTAATTTTATGCTTCACAGATCAACATTTGTAGCAGAGAAATGCTATGCTAGGTTCTGTTTCAGGAATATCGAAAACCGAGGAAATAATTAGCTTCTTACTTGGCACAAACATAAATGTACACAATGTTCCTTGATGTGTACATGTAGTCAATAACCCAAGGCTTGTTTAAGGTTTCGCACTGGAGCTACAAGGCTAACAAACAAACAAACAAACAAGCAATTCAGGCCAAAAGGCAAGCTCTGTGAGAAGTGCATGTCAAAACCATCACACACTTTCCTTAACCCTTCTTTACGTGAAAAACAAAGTAAAATCGAAATTTTTCATAGGAATAAAGGACTGTGGTGAATGTTTTGAAGAAAGCTACAGTAATTATTAAAGTAAAAGAGTTCAAAAACATGAAAATTATAAATACTGCTGGAAAATTAATGGCATTTTTTACCAATTAATGTGGACTTGGTTAGCTACAGTAAGGCTAACTAGCAACAGTTTTTCCCCTGCTAATCTCTCATTAGCCTACAAACCACAATTCAATACAAAACTAATAATTAAGGTTAAAGATTTCAAATTCATGCATTTAGCCAAAGTATGAAAGTTGTCTGTTGCAAATTACACACAGATTATAAATACTTTTATACCAAAATATGTGGAAAAATATTAGCTATGGCTAACAAAAAATTGCTTTTTTATTATTATTATTATTTATTTATTTTGCTAATCTCTAATTAACTAACAAACCACAACTTGGTACAAAACAAAACAGAACATGTTAATGCTAAATTACAGTAATAATAATTAGATTATTATTATTATTATTATTATTATTATTATTATTATTATTATTATTATTATTATTAAATATAGGCTGCATCTGATACAGATTTGTTGGAAATGTATTGTAAGTCAAATTTGGAAGCTGTCCAACTGTAAAAACACTTTTATTTAAAGCATAGAAATGGTAAGTTTCATAAAGACAAATGCTTGTAAAATGTGAATAAACAAACAAAAAATTTTTATATATTGAATATATATCAGCATATTAAGCATTTTTAGCATATAAAAAAATTTTTACGGATTGAACATGGGCTAAGTTGTGATAACGTACGGGATTCAGTGGAAATCTAACCAACGCAAGTTTACAAATTAGAATTTTTCAACGAAAAATTCAAGATTCAATCCATTTCATGATCCAGCCCATGATATCAATGTTGTCTTCGGCATGTGTTCAAAAGCTACGTAATTTTTTTTTTTTGTAAAATTGGTAATATTTTTGGGTGCCAATATTGGTCATTTTTGGGTTGTAATATTGGTAATGCATTTCAGATTATCTGTATTTACTGCATCTGCATTATTTCCTATGAGAAAATTTGTATCCCAATATGAATTTTCATCTTTATTTTTGTAGTTTATTTTATATTATTTTATTTTATTTTATTTATTATTTTTGTTCAAATTACATTGTGAACATCACAAACCACTTTAAATGTGATCTTTTACATTTTGATTTGGCCCACTTTCACATTTGATCTTAAACCAGAAAAAAAAAGAATTTGATTTTTTTTTAACAGTCAAATCGGAATTCATGTGACTTTTCTGTCAATCCAACACTTTCGCTCATCACAGTTTTATGCTATGAAAGATGGAGGATGACAGTGAAGGAGGATTTCAGTGGTGGGATAGTGAGGTAACCTTGAGGTAAAACACGCTTCCCTTTTGTCCTAACAAGCAATAAAAAAATATATCTGTATAATCTGACTGAAATTTATAGACATCAATGTAAGTACCTGAAGATCCAATCATGCAAAAGAACAACAAAAAAAAAAAAAAAAAAAAAGAATGGTTGATTAATTAATTCACACAATCAAGTCATGCATTGACGCACAAGAAGTGATTTCACCCTAAAAGTTGGATATCAGTGTAGCTGCGTTAACTTACAGAAATGAGGCAGCAAATCATCATTTACTTTTATTTGAAATAGATAAAAAGGTAACTGTGAAAAATAATGTAAGTGTTATGGGGCTTGAAATAACTGATGTAGCTATAATTTTTTTTTCAAAATTACAAGGCACATTCTTAATGTTTGAAGAGATCTCAAAAGGAAGGCTAAATGTTTACCAGCAAATCTGAAAAGAAAAGAAAAAAAGGATGCAAACCAAAGAAGTGGCAGCATAATGTGCCTTTTTACACTGTGCTTGAACACATCTAGTCTTGTAATGTAACAAAGTATAAATACTTTACTAATGTAGAAATGTCATACAGTATATCTGTGCTTTACTTCATTAATTAACTTTTACATTTACTCCACTATATTTCATGAATACAATGTGAACGTTTACTCCGACACATTTCCCCTAAGTACTTTCGTTTCCTGTTACTGCACCAGTTTGAGTTGGTAACATAATGTCTGGCTTTTGCCAACCACCAAGAGCAGAAGGTCCCTGTTGTGATCTCAGTAGAATCAATGATCACTGATACGATCATGGCAGCACCTGCTGTAGGCTCTACTGCTTACCAACATCGGTGAACTCTGTAGCGGCTAAAAACAATCGCGTTACGCACCCATGGCCTCGTTTGCAAGAAAAGGTTTTTGTGCATTGGACTGAAAGATTCTTTCTCTACTGAATGTCACTGAAATAAATTTCCCATCCAACACAAAAAAGCACACTGAGGTAAGTTAAAAAAAAAAATACACCACAACACCAAATCTGTTTAAAGTTTAAAGTTAGTTATTATTATAAGCCTGTTCAGATATCTGGATAATGTAATGGCCAGGCTAAGGTGCGTTATCTACTGTAACATCGCTGATTAGCCGACCTGCAGATTTTTAACTATACCTTATTATGCTTTACTATAAGGAAGCCTCAATAACATTCTCAATAACATTATTCATACTTCCAATTTTACATGCATTTAATATAAAAAATACTTTTGGCAATTTCATTACAGTGAGAAAGTATCAGATACTTTAAGACTTTTATTCGAGTAATGTTCCAAAAAGTGATTTAAACTTCTGCTTTACTATAAGGAAATCTCAATAGCATTAATAATTACTTTTACTTCCAATATTACATATTTTATTTTACATATTACATACAAATATTGTATATAAACTTTGTCTATAACATTCAGTAAATATCAGAAACTTTAAGACTTTATTCAAGTTATGTTCTAAAATGTGACTTTAAGTTCTGAAAAAAGTGATTTTACGGTACAATTTTGTACTTTTATTCAAGAGTCACTTTCAAGTACTCTATACAAAACTGAAGAAATGATTTGAATGCCAAATTGTTTGGTTTAGGATTGTGAGGAGTCTGTTTAAACTACTGTCTGATCTATAGTACAGTGCAAAAATCTTGAGCCAATCCTCATTATATACAGTGTATACAAATATAACAATACTGGAGATTTTATATACTGTACCTAATTTGCTTATGTTTCCTGTTCTACATATAATTTCACAGACAGACTCGAAACCATCTTCTTTAACTCTGATAAGTAAATAACACAACTCGCATGCAGGAACTGTGTAACCTGGAAGTCAATTGGTTTTTGTCATTGCCTTACAATGCATCTTATAATGAAAAAAAAAAAAAGGTTCATTGTTTTCTCTCTGTATCTGTCTATCTATCTGTCTGTCTATCACTGCCTCGCATTTCTCCCCAACCCATCTGGTTTAGACGATCCCTCAGCATGACTCATCTGGTTCTAAAGAAGTCGGGGGTAACAAGCGACATAGGAGTTGCTGAGGAGAGAAATAATATCGTTCCGAACGCGTGGGAGATGGGCTGAAACAGGCTATCGCCTCTAACAGTGCGCTGCGCAATCTTCCAAAGCCAAAACAATTTACACTCGTAGATTGTTGTTAGAAGTGCCTGTCGAGGATCAAATGATGCTTTCTGTGTGTTCGGAATAGTCAATTTCCCAGAATGCACGGCGTGTCTTTTTTGTCTCTAATGAATCAAGGCTCCTAGATCGGTGTGATGACTGATGTGCTCGTCTGGATTCGTTATAGGATACCGAGCATGATGAAAAGTTATTTATGGACCTGTGATCTGCCATTTTATTGTGTGGAGAGGGAAAAAAAGGCAAGGAGAGTTTACATACACTATAAGGAATCATTAGACTCCTTTCTTGAGGCGATACGGTTGGTTCTGGATAACTGAGTGACTTTACCATAGATGTGCTGAAAAAGAATACTTGTTTGCTTGACTTGTTTCCTTTTTATTTCTAAGAAAACATCATTTCAACTCAATGTTTTATTATTTGGTTGGGCTAGTTTACACCCACAGCAATTTTTGAAAAACATAATTGATTCAGGCAGCCATACTTTTTAAGAGCAGTGAGCTAGAAATCAATCCTCAAGCTAGTTTCTCTGTTTAGAGACTTAGAATTATTAATACAGTATATTCTTTAGAACATATACACTACGTATTTGGGCCAAACACAATATCAAAATACATATACTTCAATATGGAGTCCGTCTCCCTTTTGCAATTATAACAGCTTCCACTCTTCTTGGAAGGATGTCCACAAGATTTTGTAGTGTTTCTGTGTCAATTCATGCCCATTCATTCTGTAGAGCAATGGACGAGAAGGCCTGTCTTACAATCTGCATTCCAGTTCATCCCAAAGTTGCTCAATGGGGTTGAGGTCAGGGCTCTGTGTTAGGTCCAGTCAAGTTCATCCACACTGAACTAAACCATGTCTTTATAGTATTTGTTTAGTGCACTTTTGTGCACTGCTATAGCAATAAGTTTGCCTTTCACTGGGAATAAGAGGCCTGATTGAAACAACTGAATTTAATAATTACAAAGTTGGGCCAAATACTTTTGTCCATATAGTGTATATACAGTATACTGCCTATGCCAAGTTTCTGAAGTTAGACTAATTGTTAAAACTACAGACATTGGTGGGTCAGTAGTAGGTTTCTTGCCTTCCATGCGATAGGCTCAGGTTCTATGCCCAAACCCCAACAACACTAGGTGCCAAGCCTGGATAAAATGCGCATCTAGTGTAAAAACCTGTACCAAGTTGTTGTGTGGCTCAGATGGTCCGCTGTGGCGATTCCTCGACAGTAGCAGCCGAAAGCCTAGCTGAAAATGCTATATTTGTGATACCAGCTTGTTACACAGACAAATGTTGTTTCTAAAACAATATTAGTTTAAAAGTTTATTAAGTAGCCAGATAGATTAGCTACACAAGGTTTCGTCTCCCAGATAGAAAGTTAGTTTGCTAGCTTGTAATGCTGGTATTTTAAATGCAAACATAAATGTGTGGTATTTTTAAAATGTGTTACCAACTTACAACAACAACCACAATAAAAAGTGTAATGCTGATTAAGTTTCAGGTCTATTTTACTAGCTGTAGTTGAATGCTAACTGACTGCTATGTTAAATTCAAGCCCATGTCCATTTCGTGAACTCTGCGATAAGTTTCAGAGAGAATGTAGATAAAATGTAGATAAAAATCACATTCATTTCTAGACTTGAAGTCGCAGCATATTTCTCCCATTTTAGCACTAACTGCAGATTCAATTTTCCATGCTAGCGTTTGCAACTCTGGCTACATACCAGCAGCATCTATAATATAAAATGAGGAGGAAAAAAAAACACTGAATCTAGGGTAGACTGTATAATCTTATTTATATGAATATGTCCTTCTTAGTGTATTATGTAATGAGAACATCGGGCTGTGAGGCTTTGAATGTGCGCGTGGAAGCGCGTGCCGGGCTATCGACGCTCCCTGAAGACACTTCTGAACATAAAGCTATTTGTGCCTTAAGTCTGTCTTGCTCTGTCTATCTCCATCTTCAGTCACACACATACACTTAGACACATGCCTCAAGTCCCCACGTTCCACTTGATTGGTTCTACTGCCTGAGGAGAATAGTCAGATGTGAAAGTGGAAACGCGTTTAGCATGATGAGATCCCTCCTTATCTCGCTCCCCATATATTTCTTTCGTCTAAACGCAAAGTTTTAGCTTCTACAGAACTCCAGTGACAATACATACATAGAACGGAAATGTACATAAAGCATCACAGCAGCTGTGATGATGTTTAATGAGCTCATTTGAACTACGGCACTCTCGTTTCTATAGTAACAACTAATCCACAGGCACTTGAAAGGCGGATACTCGCGTAAGTAAAAGCTACTGATAAATTAATTTTTTAAATCGTGTTAAAGAAATAGCTTTAATGAACCGTACAAAAGCTGGTATGATGTTTTCTCTATAGGAGAGTTTGTACTATAAAATTTATTAAAGATGAACATGTGAAGCTTTTAAGGGAATATTCTGCTGTTATAAAAAGCTTTTCTCTTGGGTTTTTTGGGTTCTAAAAATTACAGAGCCGCTAAAGACCCAAAAGGTGTGATTATTATTCATTCTTATCTTGTTATTTCTTTTGTGGGAACATGTTATTATCTTGTGGGAACATGTAATTTGTTCTGTTGAAACATGTTATTATCTTGTGGGAACCAGTTATTTATTTTTTTGGCACGTTATTACCTTGTGATGAGTTATTTATTTTGTGGGAACACGTTATTACATTGTGATAAGTTATTATCTTCTTGGAACAAGTTATTTCTTTTGTGGGAACAAATTATTATTTTGTGGGAACAAATTATTATTTTGTGGGAACAAATTATTATTTTGTGGGAACAAATGATTAATTCTCTGGGAACACATTATTGTCATAGGGGAACAAGTTATTTATTCTTTTGGAACATGTTATTACCTTGTGGAAACAAGTTATTTCTTTTGTGGGAACAAGTTATTTCTTTTGTGGGAACAAGTTATTACCTTGTGGAAACAAGTTATTATCTTGTGGGAACAAGTTATTATCTTGTGGTAACAAGGTATTTCTTTTGTGGGAACAAGTTATTATCTTGTGGGAACAAGTTATTACTTTTGTGGGAACAAGTTATTACTTTTGTGGGAACAAGTTATTATCTTGTGGTAACAAGTTATTACTTTTGTGGGAACCAGTTATTACTTTTGTGGGAACCAGTTATTACTTTTGTGGGAACCAGTTATTACTTTTTTGGGAACCAGTTATTACTTTTGTGGGAACCAGTTATTATCTTGTGGGAACAATTTATTACTTTTGTGGGAACAAGTTACTATCTTGTGGTAACAAGTTATTACTTTCGTGGGGACCAGTTATTATTTTGTGGGAACAAGTTATTACTTTCGTGGGGACCAGTTATTATCTTGTGGGAACCAGTTATTACTTTTGTGAGAACAAGTTATTATCTTGTGGTAACAAGTTATTACTTTGTGGGAACAAGTTATTATCTTGTGGGAACAAGTTATTACTTTTGTGGGAACCAGTTATTATCTTGTGGGAATCAGTTATTACTTTTGTGAGAACAAGTTATTATCTTGTGGTAACAAGTTATTACTTTTGTGGGGACCAGTTATTATCTTGTGGGAACCAGTTATTACTTTTGTGAGAACAAGTTATTATCTTGTGGTAACAAGTTATTACTTTGTGGGAACAAGTTATTATCTTGTGGGAACCAGTTATTACTTTGTGGGAACAGTTATTACTTTGTGGGAACCAGTTATTATCTTGTGGGAACAAGTTATTATCTTGTGGGAACAAGTTATTTCTTTTGTGGGAACACATATTTGTCTTGTGGGGAAAAGTTATTATCTTGTAGAAACGAGTTATTTCTTTTGTGGGAACAAGTTATTATCATGTGGGAACAAGTCACTTGTAGATCATCTTATGGAAGCATTTCTTGTCCATATAAGACATTTATTTTGTGGGAATAAGGTATGATGTTCTGCAAACGAGTAATCAGGAACAGGGTTCTTATCCTGCGTACACATTTTTTTTTATAATAATAATTATTATTTTTAAAAATATAATAATAAGGTCACATTCTAAAAATTTTATTATTATCTTTTATTGTTATCTTTTATTAAGGCAACCCTTTTGTATAATCACTCCCAACCACTCTTGTAGAAAAAAAATACATTTGTTGTACTTTACTGTTGTACAAAAGTTGGTTATTTTTCAAATTGTACGTTTTAGGTAGATTGCAATTTTTGAAGTTTTTTTAAAATATATATATTAATATATTAACTCTATATAGTGCGTATTATGAATTATGAAGGTCAGCAAGAGGTCTTTGCTTGAAACTCCACTACTTGATACTTGAAAGTAAAGATGTGCCACCCTGCCACTGTTCGAATCTGAATTAGAAAAAAATGCTCATTCTTAAAAATAGAATAAATATAAAAATAAAAATAAAGGCTATGCGCTTACAGAGCCTCTGCATGGAGGCCATCGCCTGAGAGTTCCTCTAGACAACGTGACTGCAAAATGATAGGTGATATAAGCTGCGGCTACTGCGTTACACGGCTAATTGTCCCTATTAATATATAATAAAGGGGCATTAATTCCATGGCCCCCTGGGACTTAATGGCACTTGCTAACAGGCAATTAGATCAGATTTCGCTTTTTAAAACCGCACAGTCATGACAGGTCTTTCATCCAAGAGAAAGAGCGAGAAAGTACGACAGAGGGAGTCATTCCAAGAAACTTGTGCCGATTATAGTAGAGTGCAGGATAGAAGAGAACATATAGTAAAAGACACACACAGGCTTTTTTTTTTTTTTTTTTTTTTTTTTTGCTAAACACTGCACCAGTTGTGTCAATGTCACTTCTGAGGTCACCCTGTTGTTTATCTTTTTTTTTCCCCCCGTTAATGCAGGAATACTGCTAATAAAGGTAACGGTTTCAGCCTAAAACCTTTCCCTTACACGACCTCTACAGCACAGAGAGGAAAAACATTCTCTTACTGACTGATAGCGACAAACACACACACACACACACACACACACACACACACACACACACACACACACACATAGTGAGACAGAGAGAGAGAGAGAGAGAGAGAGAGAGAGAGACATGCACACACCCACTGGGACACACACCGATTGCTCTGGAGACAGAGGGAGCAAATGCGAAAGGCAATCCAAATGAGATTGGCTGCAGTAAATGACACTCGATTACCATCTTAAATATACTGTCAAAAAGCAATTTGTGCTATGCATGCTGGAGGCCTGGAATTTGCACCTTATTAGGGAGCCTGGACTATCATTAGGATCTCATTCTTTCCGATTTCCTTCCCTCTCAGTGTCACTCTTTTTGGGTGGGTGCGAAAGGGAGGCAGGGAGGGAGGGGTGTTTCATTTGAAAGCAAACTGCTTGCCAGAGACTGAGAAAGTCATCACAGTGAGATTATATGTCAGTACAGGAGTGGATGCGATTTGCCTAAACGGCAAACTTCACCCAGTATTCAGCTCTTCCAAAATACAGATATGTTTCCATATATATATATGGCCATGACAGAAAGGCAACAGAAAACCCAGTTCTGCCTAGTTCAGCCCACCTTGTACCAGAGCCCAAGGTCAGACCCCACACGTCCATTGGAGCCAAAGCACGATGGGAAGCCAAAGCCAAAATAACTGTAATTTTAATGGTTTTAATGTTAAGGACTGATATATCTATTCAATCCATTCCAGAGGCGAGTTCTTAAGGTGAAATTTTGTATTGTGAAATGAATAATGATCCCCCCCCCACCAATTTTTTTTTTACCAATATTACCAATTTCAAACATTATAATCACATTCACTGCATACAAAAACAATAAAAAACATTTAGAAAAGACTTCTTGGCACCAGTTGCTTTAAAAATGAAGCTGAGGATGGCTGCCTTTTCTTCGTTCTACCGTGCTGACTAACATTTTTGGGACCCATGGTGCCATGTCTTCACCAAATCTTGCACAAAATGCAAAAAAAAAAAAAAAAAAAAACACACACACACAAAAATTTGTTTCAAATTCTTAAGGCGAAAATTCTCAAGGGGGGTGTTTGTATGCCGAGGTACCACTTTATCTACTGTACTGTATATATAGAGGGAACCAAAAAAATTTAACTAAAAAAATTTAATTTTAAAAACCCGAATTGCAGCAATTGTGTAGTACTATGTTTCTTCTAAAGTTGTCAGTAGTCGCACCATTGGTGCTGCTATCATGTGACTGTCCATCCATCCATCCATAGTACATACAGTATGGGCCATATCCATCAATAGAGACCATGGTGGCCAATGGTGACCATTGTACTGTATTTATTCCCATTTTGTATTATCATGATAGGGCAATCACATGCGCATTCACACACTACGGGCAATTTGGGAACGCCAATTAGCCTAATCTGCATGTCTTTGGACTGTAGGAGGAAAAACCGGAGAACATCACGCACAGGGAGAACATGCAAACTCCATGCACACAGATCGAAACCGGGAATCAATACGGGAATCAAACCCAGGACCTCGAGGTGCAAGGCGACAGTGATAACTACTAAGCCACCGTGCACCCACGTGACCATCAGTATAAAAAATAATAATAATAATAATAAGCATGTTAAAATGCTAATATAAACCGTAAGCACTGTCAGAGATGTTATATTACAGCAAGTGAATCACCATCATCTGACCAATCAGACTGGAGCATTGAGCATTACTGTGATATAAACCAAAGCACTGGGTTAAGACACTGCTCCATTGTCCGGTGTCGATCTACACGTATTTCAATATACTGTAACGGCTCAAAGATAATACTCAATACGAGCTGCGCTTACGTCCAGTTTCTCTAAAGCCATTAAACTGGCCGATGTTGGTGATTACACACCGCTCTTACACTGTTTATGGTCTTCTTGAAAGAGATCACGTACAGTGCTGGAAACCTTGTACAAAAGTAAATCAAGTGCTTAAAAGCAAGGAGGTATTATTACCATCCTCTGGTAATGACCGTCCATTGACCTCCAATTACACTAAAGTTTGGTCATTAAATCTTTGTAAACAGGGCTTATGGGGGAGCAATGCATTTCATTTCACCGGTTTACACCTCACTCCAGAAACGGAAGGAGCGCTACAGGTTTACGACCTTGTCAAGCACCATGCCGACCAAACAACAAAAGGCTGTTAAATCCTTCATTACTGAAAAGATTAATTATACCAATTTATAACAGGAATTATAATAACAGGAATATCAGAGGTAGCTATACTCACATTCCTGTCTCAAGAATCAAGAATGGTAAAAACTCAGCCTTATGCAAATAACATAATGAGAATGCTATATTATTATTATTATTATTATTATTATTATTATTTCATAAGCCATAATGCTTTTGATCTGAGCTGTCCCCATTTACGTACATTAATCTGGTCCAATTTTTAAAAAGTAAAAGCAGGTCTGAGGCAATATGATGTCGGACATCATTCATGGAAAACTATATAAATGTGAAATATTGCCGAAATATGCTTTAATATAACATTTCCTTCGTGTCCAGTACATCATCCTTAACAAAAACTAGTTTTTCCTCAGTAGAGAGAGAAAGTGTTCCTGAACCTCAATTCGGGATTAAAGTGCAGGTTGGAATGTCACCTTGTGCTTCGTGACACTAATGTTAAAGTGACTCCTATTGGGTCGGCACCTGTTTGATTTTATTTTTTTCCCCGTAAATCCGTCTGCATTTTTTCTATCCCAGTTTTTAAAGACAGGCATTAGGGGTGGCGGTCTACATGCTAAAGAAAGATGCCGTCTTGAGTCATGGTATAAGTTACATAAGCGTAAACCATCTCGAAAATACAGTATGAGAAACAAGTGTCCGTAGAGTCTTCGTAATGGGATTGTGGACAACCCTGTGTGTCTTAACACGTTGCTCATCTTTTTATTCGCCAGCCTGCTTCTCCTTCTCCTTCTCCGTGCCTCTCTCACCGGGATTTCTAAAGATAAACCCTTATCACCAGGCCACACTACGGAGGCCATTCATTCCCTGCAGGGGTGCAGATCCTGGACGTGTAGTCTGAAGCTTTCCGTAACGCTCGCACGGTTAAGACCATAAGAGCGTATAGATCAGCTTTCTTATGCTCAGCCCTGAAGCAGATTTCTTCCCAGACAGAATCCATTCGCGCTGGCTTGCAATAATAACTAAAAGCAGTGATCAGGTTGGGGGAGGAGGTTTGGGTTCGTCAGAATGGCTTAGTAGGAGGAGTTCAAAGTGGGTTTTATAGTAGGTAATGTTCTATGATCTAGTAAGCGCCATGCTACAGTATCTCCCATTACGCTTCTATAGTATGTGTAATGAATTCATTGGATTGGTTAAGGCTTACATTTTTTTTTATTGATCCAGTGAAGTATAAAGATTTAAAAGTATATAGATTTTTTTCTTCCTTTCTTGTATTTTTAACGTAGTCTTGGGGAATAGTTCGCCCAGCTTCCTGAAGGACTCGCATTTTCAGGTCAGTTCCTGTACCTGAGCGGTTTTGGCGCTTGTAAGGAAATACAGAAAAATATGAATCATTCAAGCATATATATATATATATAAAATAATAATCCAACATAAGGCATGAACCAGTGGGAAAAGGTGCAAATGATGACAGACGATCAGGCCGGTGATTAGTATACGGGCGATTCTGAATGCGTGAGTGGTTGGAACAGACGAGAGGGGAAATGAGGTCGCTGCTTTTTGAGTTTGTTTCTTTAACATCATTTTCTTTTAAATTCTATTAAATTTAATATGATACAATATGAGTGAGTAAATTTAATATTGACTTTTGCAGTAAATAGCGTACATATCATAGCATAAAAGGTATGACATACATTATATTAATATAATAATACGATCATATATATTAATATACAGTCTTATGCAAAAGTTTAGGCACCCCTTGATAAATAACAGATTTCTGTGATTTTTTTAATTGAAAGATGTCTCTTCAGCAAACATTGATGTATAGTTAATTCTTGTGCCATAAATTGAACAAAAAATAATAATAAAAACATTATTATGGCGCTGTGCATAAGTTTGGGCACCCTAAATAATCAGGACTACTGTAAGTAACAACTCCTCTGGCAGATATCACAGCTTGCAAAGGCTTTTTATAGCCAAAAAAAGCTAAAAGTCTTTCAATTCTTCTGTAACATATAGCAATAAATTTAGTATAAAAATATTTTCTGCACTCACTGACTCTCTTTTCTCTCTCTCTCTCTAGTTTGTTGCTTTGGAATTGAATATTAGACAGGATCAACTATACCAGGCTGTTTTGGGAACATTACATTTGTGGCCATTCTCTGCTGATCTCAGCATACTGTACAGAAATTGCAAGAGCTCGTGTTAGACAGCGCCATATCCCGAGGTGTCGCCCCAAGCTGTTTATGAGATGCCTCATTGCCTGTGCATTATACAAATAGGCTACACTTGCACTGCAACACACACTTATGTCAGCAGTCATGCTTATTTCCACTAACAGATGTCTTTAGGCATATTATTCCTACATTTTTAGTAGCTCTTGATTCAGTGTGTATATTTACAGTACAAACCTCACTTTTCTCTATGCAGGATGCATACGGCCAGACAGGTTGCTAGACTAAAGGCTAACACGCTTGCTACGGCGGATACAGACAGACTGCTGCTGGAAAAATAAGTTGCCGTTAGCATAAAACTTAACCTCCATTGCCCTGTATGTAAATCAAATAGGAAACTAGACCGGACGCGCCGCCATTCACTCCCGAAGCATCTAATCCTGAATCGCGAAACGGATCTCAAGCTGAGGAGTTGCATTAAATTTAACCCCAGGCTAAAACTTCACAGGGCTTAATGAACATTTCGAGCAGTTCTCCACTGAATACGGTGCAACGTCTCGTGGGAATCAAGGCATAAACGCACCCCCAAGGCAAACGTTTATGACTGTGTCACTACTAATTTCGCCAAGGAGATCAGAAGACGATGCTACGTTGCACTCCTTATATCGAGCCTGCGTGTGGCTGATGAAGCAGAACTCCGCCGCTATCGTTCCAGACATACAGCATGATGACCCTCGTAGAGCCTGATCATGTAGAGCGAATGGCTGGGGGAAAGTGAGCGGTTTAATATGCTGTTTAGAATAGGGCAGTGCTCAACATGAGGTGGAACATACGAAAGCAAAGCTAGCTAAAAAAAATTAGTGTGAGCCAGCAACATCCACACCCATGATGTTAAACACGTCTGTGGCCTGAACCCGGAAAATCCCAATATGATTCCAAGGGATTCAGCCATGACATGCTCAGCACAGACACAATGCTATATACAATATATGCAAAAGTTTAGGCACCCATTGATAAATAACAGATTTTGGTGATTTTTTTTTTTTTTTTTTTTTATTGAAAAGATGTTGGAAATGGGAAAAAAATGCACCTTATTTTCAGCAAACATTAATGAATAGTTCCTTCTCATGCCATAAATTCCAAGACTTACCCAGGCCTGCGGGACCAATCCAATCTGACAACCCACTGAAAGAAAATGTCAATGCTGGTCACAATAGAAAGGCACCAGAACACAGATCCCAAGCCGATCAAGCAGCCAGACAAACAACCACCTTGAAGCCCACAGCACCCAAAGGATCCACTGCCAATATCCTGGTGGCAGACAGCACAACACCTCCCCATATGACCCGCAGAGCCAAGCCCCGAAATGCCAGAGCTGCCTTGGTGGCATAAGGGGAACCAAAAACCTAGGTGGTTACAATGTTGTTTTTCATGTTATGACCAAAGTCGGGCACAATGTGTTACTGTGTAACGCATTACCGTAATCTAATTACTTTTCCTGATAACGCAGTAATGTAGCGCGTTACATTTGAAATGCATCTAATTAGATTACAGTTACCAATGTCAATAACATCACATTACTAGCGTGATTTAAAAATCACATTTTGCGCGGCAGCATCATTTAACGAGCACGCGCGTTAATCAATCGTTCGGAGAGCTTTGTAGTTTCATGTTTGATGTTGTAACGGGTTCGCTCTTTTTGCATGGGCGGTGCCACAGATACCCGGACATGAGCCGAGGTCTTATTTAGAAAAAATCAGGGAAGGATAAGGGTTAAAGGAGGGAGGAAGGGGGAAAAATGGAAGGATTTTTTCATATAGAGAAAGCCAGAGATCGGTTAATATTAATGGCCTTTGTCGTAGATGACTTTTTATGAGTAACTTCCCCAACACTGGTTATACAGTAACTGACATATACAGAAAAAAAAAAAAAAACATTTATCCTCTGACATCTCAGAACTCTCCCCCTGGATTGGTTTCAGCTTTGTTGAAGAAACATCACCCATGTAAAAGTGGCTAGTGTGACATGTTTACAGAAATAGCGGGTTAAACATCCTAAGCGGCTATTTCCGCCAGGAGCGGTGGAGTCGTGTTCCAGCTGCTGACACTGTCACCAGAGCTAAGCCGGGACTCGTGTCAATGCCTGACATTACACCCGGTGCGCTTCAGAAACAACGGCTTTCCCGCGCCGCTTCGCTAAATATAAATACACGCTTAGCCTATTTTTGACGGAAGTCTTACACTCTGAGACATTTTTATTATACCACAAAAATAAATAAATAAATGAAATACAGATACAGTAAAATATTCGATGTTTTCGTCACTTGTCCGATTGTCACGTAAACCCGATGTGTGACCGAAATGCTCCTGAGGCATGAAGCTGTGCGATGACCATAAAAGGGAATGTGTTGCAATACCTTTCACTCCCACTAGAGGAAAAATGCAAACTTGTCTTTTTGTCAAAATACAGTACGTTTTCCCTGTGCCTTACAGGATTCCTCCGGCCCACACACACACTGAAATTACATGTTGTATGCAGACTGGTGTTCCCAAACACCCCGTGGTGTATGACCGAGTAGGTGTGTGTGTGCTTGGCTGTACAATAGGTTGCCGTACAAAAATATTGCTTTGTTTTTCTCCGCCTCAAAAAAAAAAAAGTTGGTCTTACATTTATTTACTTACTTACTTTTTTTTTCTCTCTCTTTCTGAGAAACTGCTTTTATGCTCCCTGCTGCTAATGAGCCTCATTTGCATCTGTGCTGATTAGCCAATCAGAGCCAGCACGACGCCGTCTAATAGCACCACTTTCTCACATTCCGCCGCCATCACTGAGGCACATGCCTTCGCAGCAAAAAAAACAAAAAAAAAAAAACCCTGGACAGGTGATAAACTCTTTACTATTTAGCTCCTTTTTTGATGCAGCGTTGTCAGGAACCATCTGCTACTCAGTTACACTCGATCCTTTTTGGAAACGTACTTTATAATGAGCAGTTGAACGATAGTTTTTACATTTTTTACTCTTTTTTCCAGAGTGGATCTCAGTGCACAAGCCTGCTATAAGAAGTTATAACATCAGGCATTGACGGCGGGTGGTTAAAAGCCGGGGTGTGTGTGACTCCAAGTGAGTACTTCAACACTGTTCGTAAATAAGCTCGGGGAATGAGGACAAGCGCAACTGCTGTACTGCAGTGAAATCTTCCCTTTATGTGTAAAAGCGGCATTCACACCTTCACACCGCACACACAAATCCATTATGCTTGAAGCTTTTAAAGGGAAAACGAAAGCCCTTCTTCCAAATTGAGGTTCTCGCTCATGGCTGGCTCCATCTTAAGAGCAGGACGGGAGCGAATTTCAGAAGAGTTGACCCCGGCTGTTGTGTGTTCCTCTTCACAGCAGGCAGCTGTCTTCCCACTCTTTCCTTTCTCCCCTTTTACCCTCGCACCTGCTTTTATTTACTTATTTTGCACTGCACGGCCTTCACTTGCTGTTTGTTTTTCTAAGTGCTTGCTAACCACAGCGAAGCTTCGACACAATGCTAAAAGTCGTCCTGGAGAGAAACACTTCTGTGCATCAGATAGCATTGACACTAGACAGCCCACCTCTCCCGGAAGTCACCGGAGTTTCCTGCATAGTAACAGCGAGTCCAAGGTGCCTGCGAATCAGATTTGCATTCAACTGGGGCTGGAGTAGCTCAGGGGTTAAGACGGTGGACTACTGATCGTAAGGTCGTGGGGTTCAAGTCCCAGCGCCACCGTTGGGCCCTTAAACTAGGCCCTTAACCGGACTCGGATTGCTTGAAACGCTGGCCTCCCAGGAACTCCTTCAATGGGGCGAACTTGTGGGCGTCCTGTGCTCACAATCTTCTACATGAATGTCAATCGGTTTTATGACATCATTCATGAAGCATTTCATCACAAGCCCCAGTTTGACTTGAACACCACTTATAATCTAAAATGAAATATAATAGCATGTAAGGATTTCTGCATGCACCACAAGGTGGTTTCACGGATTTGAATCACCAAAGTATTATACAAGACAACATCAGTGTATGCCTTATGTTTTTTGTTTCTTTTAGAGACCACGAAATAAAGTGAAGGTCAATCACACGGAAGGCTGCTCAGGTATTTCACAGTGTTTTTCACCAGAAACCCAGACAAGTCTTACATAGAAGGTCACAAGAGCTAAGGTATACTTTACATTCATCAGTGTCAAGCGCAGCCTGCCATTCCAGATGTCTAAGCACTCATGCAACTACTCAGGATAATGTTTCCTGATTTTTCTGATGGTCTTTAGGTGGCAGTGCCGGTGTAGGGGAAAGAGAGTACGGGTGTGTAGTCTGGCACGCACTGGTGTAATAGTGTGATCAAGAAAATATGGCTTCCAGCGACATTCGAACCTGCACTTAAAAGTAACTACAGCATCAAGATTGGTTCCACATCTGGAATCTCCCTATTTGGGCTCTGACCCCATTTACACCTGAGCCTTTTACATGCCTTCCATTTGGATTGCATCTTGATGAGATTTGATTTGGATGCACTAGTTATAATACTAATAGTATCATAGCACTGCATCAAATGAACCATGTAAAAAATCGTTTTAATGCTTGACCACAAGCATCCTTTCCTTGTTTTCTTTAGTGTTGTGCAAAAAAAGAATTGACAAATTTTAAGCACGTCTCTCACTAGTTTACAAATAATGTAATAACTGCATAATGGAATAAGAATTATTTAAATGTCTTGGAAGAAAATGATTTGGTCATGATATGACACGTACATGGCCAAAGCTAGATGTGGACATCTGACCATCACACCTGTATGCGGTCAGGCAATGATATAAAGTGTGTAGGCCTGATGCACAGTTGGTTTTTCAGTTCATCCAAAATATGTGTGTTGGTACAAGGGGTTTGACATGGTGGAACAGTTTTACTTCTCTTAGTTCCACTGAAGGGAGATTGTAACGTCATACAATACACAAAAGCATGGGACAGTGGTGGCTCAAACTGTTCAGGCTTTGGGTTGAGTTTGGGGGTCAGGGGTTTAAACCGCGCCACCGTCTGGTTGCCATTATCGGGTGGGCCCTTGAGCCCTAACCCCAACTGCTCAGATGTATTCCCAGCCACTGAGATTTAGTGCCAGAAGAACATTGAGTTGGTAGCAACATGAAGGACCGTTCAGTGCAAAGATCATGTAGAGCCAGATCTTCTCGGTGTGGAAACCCCTATAATAAAAAAAACAACAACTGTGTATCAGGGTCACACACTTTATATCATTGCCTGACCTCATTAACGCTTTTCTGGTTGAATGAGCCACACACAAACCCAGAGCCATTCTCCAGCACCTACTGTAGTGGAAAGCCTTCCCAGAAAAGTGAATGTTATCATAATGGTGTGATGGTCAGGTGTCTACAAGCACTGAGCTACATTATATTGCCCTCAGGACCTGTCTGACTCGTCCTGGTGCCACGCTTCTGGTTGGAGATTTAGATGCATGGATGCGCTGTGTCGTCTGCCCTGGGATGCGTGTGGTGACTGGGTACAGTTCCACTTTTCCACGAAGACACTCCTGGCCTCGGCTGATGCAGACAGCTGTTCTCTGAGGACGAGTGACTCCAGTCCTGAACTATCGAGCGACTACAGTTTCCTACAGTCTACCTGAGCCTCCAGTAACGAATCGGACTCCATATTAAATTAAACACATCTTCTGATATAATGAACTTCCAGCCTCCCTACACACACTATGATGCAGATCAATCCCTGCTCTCCGTTTTCACCCAAATGAGGATGGGTTCCATTCACATTTCATACAAACTTCCATAATTCTTTTGATTGTGTAAAGCTGCTTTGCAACAATGACAATTGTTAAAAGCGCCATACAAATAAAACTGAATTGACTTGAATTGAGTATTAAGAGCTGGCTCCATGGACATTTCCAAAGGAACACAAAGTCCAAGGTGACCCCCTAGAAAGGAGTCTAAATTATATGGATTAGAAGTGGATAGAGTAACTTTGGGTCTCAGTATCTTAGTAGCACAACCAATTATGACATTTTATGAACATGTATGTGGAGATGATTGGTTATCGGTTATAAAAGCAACTGTTGGGAATGTTTTCAGTTATGACTTTATGTTTTTAGAAGGCTTTCTGGTTATGATGATTTATTTGAAGAGGGTATGGTCAGGAAACCGTGTTTTGGTCATAATGGTTTTGGCTATAATACACGGGTTTTCCTTATGAAAGCATATTAAGAGTAGTGTTTGCTGCAGCAATGATGGAATGGGATTGGAAAGAGTTTTCACAAAGACTATTTCCTGGGAGGAATTTTGACTATCAGTACTGACAATGCTTTGGAAAAGGGGTTGGTTATACGGTGACATGGTTCTACATTGGTTTGTGCAATATTGGAGGCATATATTGTCATAAATAAACGTACACCCTTCCATCAATTCAAAACAATGTACTTCATGTGTTAAAAAAATAATAAAAATCAGTCACAAATGAACCATTGAGAGAAAGAGAGCAATAGACTGTAATGTCCAAAAAAAAAAAAAAAAAAAAAAAAAACCCTGCACCACAACAAAATGAGGTGAAGTCAAAGCCAAATGGAGCGTCTGGTTAGATAGATAATGAAGGATTTTCGCAGCAAGCTGAATAAGGCAGAGGGACAGAGAGAATGGAGTCTGATAGAAGGACGAAAGATAATGAATGCAGGAAAGAGAGCAGAGAGAAAGAAAGAGAGAGAGACAGAGTGCAGGAATGGGGCAGAGGTAATAGAAGTGGTTTGCCTTTGAAAGCTGGTGCTTTGGTTCTGCTTTTTCTACCTCGTTCAGTGAATATCAAAGAACGAGGCCACGGAGCCGGTGGATTCCATTACCACATTTATGCCTGTTTGCAAATGCTGCCGGCTATAAACGTTTCATCATATCTGACCATTTACAATGCCGCTGATTTGAGAGGGGGGAAAAAAATGAAGTAATTGACGTTCAAATCCAACACTTTGGTTTCACAGCGTGTTTGTTCCCAGCTCAATACTGTAACTCAACTAACTATTAGAAACAGATCTGAGCGTCAGAGTATCAGGATTGGGTTTGACATGTTTTCCGATCCAATGCACCATAGCGCTTAATGGATCATACGCCGTCATGGCTTTTGCGCAGTCTGGGGTGACGCTTGAGTCATTTATCTTGAGCTTGGAGGGGAAACCGATCGCTGTCGCTTACGCTCAGATCTTCACAATACGACTCGTTAAAATCTATGAAGCAAGCCTCAGATCGGCTTAGTGCCTGTGAATGTACAGTACAGACCAAAAGTTTGGACACACCTTCTCATTCAAAGAGGTTGACTTTGTATTATGGCAAGAAAAAAGCAGCTAAGTGAAGAAAAAACACGAGTGGCCATCATTACTTTAAGAAATGAAGGTCAGTCGGTCCGAAAAATTGGGAAAACTTTGAAAGTGAACTTTGAAACTTTGAAAGCGCTACAAAGAAACTGGCTCACATGCGGACCGGCCCAGGAAAGGAAGACCAAGAGTCGCCTCTGCTGCGGAGGATAAGTTCATCCGAGTCACCAGCCTCAGAAATCGCAGGTTAACAGCAGCTCAGATCAGAGAGCAGGTCAATGCCACACAGAGTTCTAGCAGCAGACACGTCTCTAGAACAACTGTTAAGAGGAGACTGTGTGAATCAGGCCTTCATGGTAGAATATCTGCTAGAAAACCACTGCTAAGGACAGGCAACAAGCAGAAGAGACGCGTTTGGGCTAAAGAACACAATAAAGAACACAATAAAGAAAACTCGCTGAATGAGAAGGGGTGTCCGAACTTTTGGTCTGTACTGTATATACAGTACTGTGCAAAAGTCTTAGGCGCCATATTATCCATAGTACAAATTTTGTTATATAAGTTGATTATGTCTGCATTACTATGTACAAGACCATTCCCTACAAAGATACACTACAATTAATGAATAAATAACCCTACAGAAGTATATTTGCATGCCTGTAAAGAAAGCGACAGACCAGTTTTCAGATTAGGAATAAATAAATAAATCAATAATGTACAGTAGATTCCTGGGTTTTTTTGGACGAAGTTACCAAAAGACCTCCTATTCTCCAGCATGCTCAGTAAAACCTAACAGCTGTTTTATTTACAGTACTGTGCAAAAGTCTTGGGAACATCCAAACAAAAGTCATATGCAATGATGCTTTTGAAAACATTTCTACATTAAAAGAAACTTCTACAAAAAACACTAAGTCATAACATAAACAATAAACGATCAGTATTTAGTGTGGAACGTAAGCGGTAGTGTTCGATACAGATGTGCGCAGTATTCTAAATAAAACAGCTGTTAGGTTTTACTGAGCATGCTGGAGAATAGGAGTTCTTTTGGTAATTTCGTCACACTCGCTCCTTTCTATATAATGCAGACATAATAAACTTATATAACAAAATTTGTACTACAGATAATATGGCGCCTAAGACTTTTGCACAGTACTGTATATACACACACATACAGATAATGCAATCACACCCTGAGGCACAGCACACCATTTCCACTTGTGCTACCAGGCGAGCCAGTGTGTGAGACTCCTGCAGGAAGTGGAAGTCGAGGTCTCTGCATAACAGTATATTAATAATGTATGCAAGTGCACTGTGCTTTCCTCAGTCATTACCTTGGCTGTACCGCTGCTGCCCTAAGGATGTCAGGGAGACAGTGAGTGAAAGAGAGAATGAGAAAAGGTAAAAGCATCACATCAAATCCACATGCAGCGGCCTCCGTCACTGGTACGCCCACGCGTGTGGGTTTTGTGTTCGTGCTGCTGTGAGGGTCAAAGACGCACACCGTTTTTCGGAGTGCCGCCATGCCTGCTCGTGGGAGAGCGAACAAGGCAAGATCAGTTGCATCCTTTGTGTACAAAGCAAGAAACTAAATGGATCAGGGACCAAAATATAAATGCGTCTTTTAGAGTTCAGATATAATAGAGAAGCCAGGGAAAGTTGATTATAAAACTGATACACTGGGGAAAAACCCTGAGCTCTGGTCATATTAAGGTTAAAGCTTGACCTGAGAAACTCTCAGAATAGAAAATAAACAACTTGACCTTTAAATGCGGTACATAATTTAGGAGACGCATACCAAGTAAATTAGATGCACATTTTTTATTTAGCACCGAACTGAAACACACACACACACACACACACACCATCAGAAATATTTCACTTTCGTTTTCAAAGAACTAGAAGGGGAAAAAAAATATATAGATGAGAATTCAGGCCAGGTGCTGATACAAGGTCGATTCCCTTTATGGAAATTCCTTTTAAGAAATCAAAAAAAAATAACAGACAAATAATTAAGACATACATGATGAAGGTTGGAGACTGGATCGCACATTAATGATGAGTTTCCTACATTAGTCATTAAAGTGTATATATATATATATATATATATATATATATATATATATACACACACACACACACACACACGCACGTGTACGCGAATGCACATGCACATCCATCTGAAAGTTAATTCCGTCTTGTATACAACAGGATTAGAGACCAGCCAGTGCTTTTAACATGGATTGGGTCAGAGGTGTGAAAAGGTTCTCTACATTTCTTCTACATCTCTTTTGCGGTAAGTGCTCACAAATCCTCTAACACACACGCACACACACACACACACACACACACACACACACACACACACACACACACACACAAGCCTGCTGTGCTCA
>JAAGKR010003634.1:0-5000 GCA_011419295.1 Clarias macrocephalus
CATTGCAGTTACAGCTGCAGTTGCAGTTACAGACCGTTCAGTAACAGTGACAGTTACAGCAACACTACCAGATTCCATAATGTTTTATTCTTTATTTAATATCAGAATGACACGTATCTAAAAGTCAGGGACTTACAGCTGCTAGTGTGTTACTGCATCTCTTCAATCCAGTAAGCACATAAGCTCAGTGATCACCATCACTACACTGTTCTAGTACATCACCACCACTCAGAGCAGCTCATTCGCTCCACCAAGTACCGTATGTGGACAAAGTTAAAAATAAAGTGTAAATACGTAAATATATCACCTCAGAATCGACCCCTGTGACTTTCCTCTCTTATTCACTCTCACAACATTTATTCATACTGCACAACATTTAACTGTCTTCTGTACATAGGATTTATTTTTACTTGTGTATGATGACGATGATCATGATGATCACATGATGATGGTAGTGGTGGTGGTGATGATGGTGGTGATGGTGATGATGGTGGTGGTGGTGGTGATGATGGTGATGATGGTAGTGGTGGTGGTGGTTTGCGTTGGTAATGATGATAATGGTGGTGGTGGTGATGGTGATGATGGTGGTGATGGTGATGATGGTGATGGTGATGATGATGATGGTGGTGGTGGTGGTGGTGATGATAATGATGATGGTAGTGATGGTGAGGGTGAGGATGAGGATGATGGTGGTGATGATAATGATGATGATAATGGTAGTGGTGATGGTGGTGATGATGATGATGGTGGTGATGGTGATGATGGTAGTGGTGGTGGTGGTTTGTGTTGGTAATGATGATAATGATAGTGGTGGTGATGGTGATGATGGTGGTGGTGGTTTGCGCTGGTAATGATGATAATGATGGTGGTGGTGATGGTGGTGGTGATGATGATGATGATGATGATGGTAGTGATGGTGAGGGTGAAGATGAGGATGATGATGACGATGATGATATTCATGGTAGTGAAGGTAGTGGTGGTGATGGTGATGGTGGTGGTGGTGGTGGTGATGATTAAGATGATGGTAGTGATGGTGAGGGTGAGGTGTTGGTAATGATGATAATGATAGTGGTGGTGATGGTGATGATGGTGGTGGTGGTGGTTTGCGTTGGTAATGATGATAATGGTAGTGGTGATGGTGGTGATGGTGATGATGGTGGTGGTGGTTTGCGTTGGTAATGATGATAATGATGGTGGTGGTGATGGTGGTGGTGGTGAGGATGATGATGATGATGATGATGATATTCATGGTAGTGAAGGTAGTGGTGGTGGTGATGATGTTGATGATGGTGATGATGATGATGGTGGTGGTGGTGATGATGGTGGTGATGGTGATGATGGTAGTGGTGGTGGTGGTTTGTGTTGGTAATGATGATAATGATAGTGGTGGTGATGGTGATGATGATGGTGGTGGTGGTGATGGTGGTGATGATAATGATGATGATAATGGTAGTGGTGATGGTGGTGATGATGATGATGGTGGTGATGGTGATGATGGTAGTGGTGGTGGTGGTTTGCATTGGTAATGATAATAATGGTGGTGGTGGTGATGATGAGCATGATGATGATAATGATAATCATGGTGGTGGTTGTGGTGGTGGTGATTTAGAACTATTAGTGGTTATTCAGTTACCTTACTGGAAAACTTTGTTTACTGGGTAAATTGGATCTAAAGTACAAAAGTGTAAACAAACCAAAACACATGTTTGGCTCATGATAAAGCAAATCACATCTTCCCCTCTATTTACTCTATTTAATAGGGGATCCAGAGTTTGGTGTACTTTGGAGCAGATTTTCAGCAGATGAACACCAAAGCGTGTGAATGCTGAGCACGTACTCGTGATCTTCTGTCATGTCCCTGAGTTTTTTAGGAAGATGATTGAAAACATTCTCTCTGGTAATCTCTGATAGGGACTGGGGAACACAGAGTGCTTCTGATAGTGATACAGTGTTCTGGTATAGTGGGGTTTGATGACATCACATGACGACGCTCTCTAACGTGTGTTCTGAAGCTTTTTTGTTTTGTTTTGTGGTGATGCTGTGTTTCTGTTTCTGCTTGTGTCTGGCACTTTCTGTTCAAAGAGCAAGGCCTGGTCTCTTGGGATTCCTCTCCGGCGTGATTAATGCATCTGCCTCCTCCCACAAAGTTTTTTATTTATTTATTTATTTATTTATTACCCCTATATGCTTCTGGATGACAATAACACAGCAGGAACTTTAAACATTTTATTAATTTTATTTATCTGACACTGAAGACTCCTTCCATACATCCTCCATAAACACACTTCTCCTCTCAGGTCTGCCACACAACCCTGTGTCTGAACCGTTACTATAGAAACAGTTCGGTATTAATTTACATAAACCTGCATTACCGTTAGAGCTGCTGTTAGAAAAGCTATTAATTAACACCTTTTGACCAATCAGAACACAGAATTTAACATTAATAACGTTTACTGAGGAACAAAAACAAGGGGGGGGGGGGTTGTGGGTTTACTAAAGGTCATCCCTCTGATAAGAAAGAAAGAAAGAAAGCTGTCTAATAAAAAACAAAGAAAGAAAAGAGAGAGAGAGAGAGAGAGAAAACTTTACAAGCTTTAGAAGTTTATGTGCTGAAACCTGATGGACGTCCTTGAGGAAACTGAAGACTTAAATTAAGATTAAATGTTATTATCAGAAAAGGGGGACCACTTCAAAGTTTAGTCCCCAAGTGGACAACTAAATCCAACATGGCTGGCGTTCCAGTTTAGCACCCCTAGTGGATATATAATGTCATAGGCATTTCAAAATGATGACAGATGGGTTGATTAAGTTCAGCCTTACAGCACAGTGGGATTCTTTATTTCTCGCATATCCCAGTTTCAGGGTTTCTGGTTATCAGGCTAGGGTCAGAGCGCAGGGTCAGCCATAATACGGCGCTCCTGGAGCAGACAGAGTTAAGGGCCTTGTTCAAGGGCCCAACAGCAGCAACCTGGTGATACATGGTTCCACAATGAGTTGGATGATTTTTCACACAGGTCTGGATTCACTTGTCTACAGACTCAGCAGTGACCATGACTGGATATGACTTACAGGTTTATTCATACTTCCACTAGGGGGGCTAAACTGGAAGGTGCCCATTATGGGCTAGTTTTGTTTGACATCACACAGAGTATAACATACAGGCATTAGGGAGTGGGTGGGCAGCACGGTGGCGTAGTGGTTAGCACTGCCGCATTGCGCCTCCAGGGTCTAGGTTATATTCCTGGCCAGGTTTGATTCTCATCCTGTGTGCATGAAGTTTGCATGTTCTCCCGGTGCTTGGTGGGTTTCCTCCCACAGTCTGAAGACACGCTAATTAGGCTAATTGCCATTCCCAAATTGCCAGGAGTGTGTGTGGGTGTTGTCACCTGGACCTTGGCGTCTGTAGAACAGGTTAATGGTCTGTTGCTTTAAATCTAGTTGCACCAAGTTCATGGAACTCGCCTTAACGCATGCGCGAGTGGCGGTTAAAAGAAGTTCATGCTGCATGTATAACTCCTGCGTCTCAATCAGTAAATGGTTGTTTAAAAAGCAATTCCTGCCTGCCTCTCATTATCCAACAACATCTAACATCTGATTGGTCAGCACCTCCCATGGTGTTGTACATCTCAGTACATCTCTAACGAACATTTAGCTTTATAAAAAAAGAAGACATGTTTTATTGAGTGAGAAACCGAGTCAGTGTGGTGCGCACGCATTTCTAATATACGGACACTTTTATCCAATTACTTGCAGTAAAAAAAAGAGTAAAAACATTGTACCTTATATCACTTTTTAATTTAATAAAAAAATATGTTAAGTGCAACACTCACCACTTTTTCCTGTATTGAGGGTCATTGGGGCACAAGGCAGGTACATCCTGGACAGGGTGCCAATACATCTCAGGGCCCGCCAATTAGCCTAATTTGCATGTCTTTGGGAGGAAACCGGAGTACCCGGAGGAATCCCACCAAGCACAGGGAGAACATGCAAACTCCATGCACACAGAGACGGGAATCGAACCCGGACCCTGGAGGTGCAAGGCGACAGTGCTGACCACTACACCACCATACCGCCATTAAATGCAACAATTTTTTTAAATAAATATTTTAAATAGACCTACAAAATAAAAAAGTATTTTTTTAGTTTTTTTAATTCAAATACTAAAAAAAGGCCTCAGCTATAAAAAAAAAAAGGCCTATAGCGGGTTTAGTTAGTAGCTACAGAGGATTGTTTTCAAAATAAAAACAAATCACTTAATTTCCGATTTGTGTCAGAATCGTAATGACAAACACTGAAAATTAATCAAGCTTTGTATTATTTAATAAACAAAATGGCAACTATCAGAAGAAAAAAGTCACTATGTGCTGGTATTTATGTTTTTTTTCTCTGAAAATCTATACACAACAATTTCGATATCAATCTATCACGGGTGTAACAGTTTCCCCAGCTCGGTCCGTGTCAGGTCTCCGGTCTCGCTCTCTCTCTGACCATCTCCTCCATCCATCATGCTGAAATTGATCATTCCCCGATGCCAAGATGCCACGAGTCCAATCAACCGTTATATTTAACCCCCGGCCCACCAGCTGAACGCCGCTCCTGCAAATCACGGGCTGTATGGCTTCCTGATTGATGCTAGCTGAGGGCTAAATGACCTGCTGCTCTCCAATCTGCTGACGTGTGGAGCTTCGAGCGGGAGGTGATTCTGCCTCTCAGTTGGAGACTTTCTCGAACGGTTTAACATCTGATTCAGCGATAAAAAGAGTTCTGCTGGTTGTGATGGAAAAAATAAAGTAAAGAAAAAAACAGTGCAACTGTGAATCATTGCCGGCTTGCTCATAAAATATGTCATAAAGAAATTAGCAACAGCAGTGAGCATCCGTTACGGTGTCATTAGTTGCTTTCATAAATTTCTCTTTTAGTTTGGAATTTATAATCACACATTTCATATAAACTGCTCATCACTAAGTCATCACCCAGTCAGTTAAACTTCGGGGATATCA
>JAAGKR010003634.1:7500-14995 GCA_011419295.1 Clarias macrocephalus
ATTTACAAAAATATATCTATAGCAAATCTGTAAAATGGAAGCAAAGATAGACTTATTTGATACTAAATAAATGAATAATAAACAAACTATTTTTTAAAAACTATTTTCTTATTTCTTATTTTGGGTTTAAATTGATTAGAACATGATCTTTCAGTTACATTTTTTTATTGTTAAACTACAGGTCTATAGAAATGACCCCATAAACAAACAAACAATAAAATGTGGGAATGTTTGTGACGTTGCTACAGATAGGAAAAAAAAAACACGTTTTCTTCAATAACAACAAAATCAATTTTTTTTATTTCACACAAATTTGCCAAGAAGTTTGAATAAAAACCAAAATGTGTAAATTATAAATTTTCATTAAAACACTTTTTTTTACATGTTTTTACATTTATGAGTATAATTTTATGAGTTTACGTTTCTTTAATTGAGTAGAAATTCACTCACTCACTCATCATCTATACGCTTTATCCTGTACTCAAGGTCACGGGGGCGGAGCCTATCCCAGGAGACTTCGGGCACATGGCAGGGTACATCCTGGACAGGGTGCCAATCCATCGCAGGGCACAGACACACACACACACTCACTCATTCACACACTACGGGCAATTTGGGAACGCCAATTAGTCCAACCTACATGTCTTTGGACTGTGGGAGGAAACCGGAGAACCCGGAGGAAACCCACCAAGCACGGGGAGAACATGCAAACTCCATGCACACAGAGACGGAAATCGAGCCTGGCCGGGGATCGAACCCAGACCCTGGCGGTGCAAGGCGACAGTGCAAACCACTAGTAGAAATTCTAAATAGTGTATTTCAGCATACTTCTCCTGACGTGTCATGTTTTTGTTTTTTCTTTCCGCCCTCTCTCTCTCTCTCTCTCTCACACACACACACACACACAGACACACACACACACACACACACACACACACACACACACACACACACACACACACCGAATGGTAATATTTTCACAGGCTGATGACATTGAGATTATTCAGGGACACACGGGTGCAGTGAGAATGTACCGCTTGTCCTCTGGCACGTCTTTTCCCAGACGAGGCGTTGCCATAGCGATCGGTCTACGGTGCAAAGCCAGGATTCCTCGTTTTGCTCAGTATAATTCAATTAGTTCATCCCCTTACCCTAATTAGGATCAGTAATGAAGCTTGTTTTTGGCCAGTTCATGAGGAATCAGCTCAGAGCCTCGTGGATCGAGTTCAGAGCTTGTAAGGAAGAAACTCACTGAGCAGGTGAAGAGTGGACTAGTTGGAAAGAACACCTGAGTAGCTGAAAGTAATGCTGAACATGATGCTACCACCACCCTGCTTCACAGTAACAATGAGCGACGAATTGAGCTCCTGCAAAATAAAGTGCAGACATAAAATTGTACAAAAATATCTAACATGTATCTTTCCTTTAAAATCGATCATCCGTGAATGATCTAGAAAGCACCAGAAATTTCCAGACTGCAAAAACATTGACATTGGATCTGTCAACCCAGGACACTGTTATAAGCTACTTGAGTGACAGTCACAGGATCACTTCACTACGCCTCGGACGATCCTCAGGTCCGCGGTTCATCAGATTTAATCACCGTCCTCCACGTGTGGACGGAGCGCAGACAGGCGGATGATGACAAATGGCCGCTCGATACCTGGCGTATCAGCAGATTGGGTTTCTGTGGAGTGATGAGTACGAGCCTCAGCATTTACAACTCGCTCGCTTCCATTAATAAAAGAGCAGAAAACGCTGGAATGTGCCGTCCAGGCTGGGCCCAGGGGGACGGAGCAGAACCGGATCATTCGGCCTTGGAGTGAGACTAATGATCAAGGAGGGCGTTTATACACAGAGCAGGACAATCAGGAGAAATAGAAGGAAGGAACTAAGGGGAATTAATATCTGATATCTGTCTTGTGTCTCTGTGTGATTAGAATCCAGACATCACTGGATGCTGAATTTAAAGTGTTGATCAGGATGTTGTGTACAATTTCTTTATCAGTTCTTCATTTAAAGTAAAATACCTATATAGTATGTAAGGGTGTAAATGTGAACAATTACTCCATGGAAGTATGTTTTCAGAGGGCAGAGTTGCCAGTAGAGGGAGCTGGAGTCCAACCAGAGTGAGAGTGTAAATACACTGCAGGGAAACTGAGGCATCTCCTGCTGCTCCATCATCTCTGCAGTCCTCCAGTCACCAGGAAGCGCTGGACGTTCACAACCTACAGGCTTCAAAACCATAAAAATAAACTCATAAATACAAATGATTACCTCTACCAGGATAAAAAATCCCCCCCCCCCCCCCCGCCAACACCCCAACACCAGAAGCAGGTGTGTGAACTCTGGCTCTCTGACAGTTCCTCATCCTCAGCATCAAACATCATCATCTACTTTAAAATAATCTACTAATGCGCTACTGTCTCAATGTAAACAAACACCTGCACCAATAGATATTAATTAGAGAAGATAAAGTGAATATTTTTACTGGGATTAGTTCATATTTTCACTTTGGCTGAAATAACAGCGCTGACGTGGTATAAGTGAATTTTTTTTTCACACGCTGGAGTCGTTTTAAGACAAAACTTCATCTTTATCTGATCGACTTTTTCCATTTCTCATCTGTGATTCTCTCTCCGATTACCGAACAGCGAGTGTATTTGTCTGAGCACCAAAGAAGTACAACTTAGTGTAAACAAGGCGTCAGATACTCGACCTTACAGAATGTGATTTCTGTGTGTTAATAAGTGAGACAGAGAGACACACAGACATGTACGTGGACTTCAACCTCAAATAATAATAATCATAATAATAATAATAATAATAATAATATCTCTGATTACATCAAAGATCAGCAGATTATTATTAGATTTGAACTTTTACCTGATTATTTACAAACTCTTTAATGATCAATGACGCGTACTAACACTAGTTTTTACAATTTCTGTTGCCTACAGTGGAAACATGTTTGTAGTCTGATTTAAATCGGCACTCGTCACATATTCATCCTCATAGTTCACTCAGTGTTCATACTTGTCTGTGTCTGAATCTGTTTCTGATTAAAACTCATCATCTGTTTATTATGAATAATGAATCTCAAGTCTGTCACATCACCTTGGTTCATCTCCTCCTGACGCTCCACGCTGCAGCAGGCGTAATTAAGCAGCACACACGAGGTGTTTCCTGGTGAAGCAGCGTGTGGAATCTGATTTAGTGAAGTTGAAGGTGAGAGGGAGGTTCAGCAGCCATCCTTCAGCCCTGGACCGATCAGGAACGAGCTCTGAAATGTGAAACATGTCCCCGTTGCCTGGAGACGACTGTGAGACAGAGTCAGTGTTGATGTGTGTGTGTGTGTGTGTGTGTGTGTGTGTGTGTGAGCTGTTCCCTCGCTGTACACAGCAGCTCTAATGCAGGCTGAGGGTGCTTCAATATAACCTTTCAACCTTCAACTAATTCAATAAATTAATAAAAACCGAGTGGCCCGTGAAAGGCAAGACTCTCCTCCTCTCCTCCAGTGTCCGTTTTGTCTGTCCTGAAAACTTTCACATGATAAATAACAAGCTCAGGGAAGTGCAGGGTGTTAGACACATGGTGGTGTGTCTGTGTTCAGGACGATAAAAAAACAAAAAAAAACAGGAGGTGATGAAGAAGTCCTGATAAGTCTTTTCACTTGTCTCTGTGTGACATCACTGATTGGATTGAGCAACACACAGTACAGTGGAAAAGACCAAGGAGCTCAGTGCAGATCTGAGAACAAGGACGGTAGATTTACACACGTTAGGAACATCTCGGAGGTGGAGCCACCTTGCCAGGATCTTGAGGGTCTATCACCCTCAAGTGAGAGGAAACTGATTCAGATGGTTAGGAACCACCGAGGAACCACCAAAGCACAGGCCTGCCATGAAATGGACGCTGCTGGAACACCACTGTCTATAATCAAGTCATCACCAAGGAAGACGGCCAGGAAAGAAGCTTCTGTTAAAAGATCCACACCTTCACATCCATGTTCCAGTAATGATTGCAGCTAACAAAATGGACAAGAATAAGCCTTCTGGAGAAAAGTTGGTCTGTAGGTTTGGTGGTGGTGTTGGTGATGGTGGTTGTGGTGGTGATGGTGGTGATGGTGGTGATGGTGGTAATGGTGGTGATGGTGGTGGTGGTGATGGTGGTGGTGGTGGTGGTGGTGATGGTGGAGGTGATGGTGGTGGTGGTGTCACAGTCTGGGGCTGTTCTGCCCATCATCTAAAACGTTAAAATCTTTTGAAGCATTTAATAGTCGGCTCTCAGCAGGAAACTAAATAATTTAATCAAACAATTGAACTAATTCTCCAAGAACTGCGGTCAAATATCCAAAAGTGTCCACTAAAGCTGAAACCTGTCAAGAGACGTTCAACCACATACCAGTGGTGCCGTGTGTGTAACTCAAAGTCAATTAAAACTGGCTCCAAATGCTGTTGAAGATTAAAGTCTGTTGCATAATCATTGCTCAAGAGAAAGAAAGGACGAGTTCAAATGAATTCACTGCAAACTCGATCCTGCCAGAACTTCATGATGAGTGTGTGTGAGAGTCTGACTGCAACCGAAAGACGTTCAACTAACAACATTTTACACTGATGTTGCTGATTCACAGTGAGCCAGTGTGTGTGTGTGTGTGTGTGTGTGTGTGTGTGTGCAGAGTGCTTCTTGATTAACCTCTGACCCATGACCTCTGACTCACAGCTACAACAAAAATAAATTTATGTAAAATATTGAGTGAGTGAGAGAGAGGAGGTGATAAACACTGCATGGCTTTAAACCTGTTAAACAAACCAAACCAACCGAGCAGCATAAAGGAAAAGTCTGAAATGAAAAGTTGTGAGATAAAATCCTGAATTATATCAACTTTGCAACAATAATGTCATGTGATAATAAAAGATTACAGAGACAAAATTTATTTGAAAAGAGCTGCTTGATAATTACACTGCCTCGCAAAAACAAAACAAAAAAGTCGCCATTTCAGAAAGGTCGAATTATTGGGCTGCACCAAGCAAAGAAGACAAGTCAGGAGAAATAACTGGAACTGGGTTCAGAACCATCAGAACCGTTCAACACTATAAAAAACCTGGAAGGACAGAGCTGAACCGTCAACTTTGTAGAAGAAATGTGATCATAAAAACATCACGGTGATGCTGCATGGTCAAAACGACACACACACACACACACACACACACACACACACACACACACACGCACGCACGCACGCATGCACACACACACGCACACACGCACACACGCACACACGCACACACACACACACACACACACACACACACCATGTTCTGAAAACTCACAGGATTGGGACTAAACAGCTGTGTTAGTGAGACTCATCAGAAAAAGGTCTTCAGTTTGTTAGGGATCATAAAGACTGGACTTTGGACTGGAGCGATGGAAAAAGGTCATGTGACCTGACGAGTCCAGACTGAGTCTGTTCCAGAGTGATGGGCGTGTCAGGGTGAGAAGGGAAGCGCATGAAGCGATGCTCCCATCATGCATAGCGTCCACTGTACAAGCCTCTGGAGACAGTGTTATGATCTGGGGTCGCTTCAGTCGCTCAGGTCGAGACTCAGCAACGTTATGTGGAGATAAAATGAAGTCACATGACCACCTGAATTCTTCTTCCTTGATGGCACGGGGTGTATTCCAATCTCAGAGTGTGAAAGAGTGACCCTGGGAGCATGAGGAGCCATTTACACACATGAACTGGACAAAGCTAAATATGACTGAATGAAATCTTAATTGTTATTGTATAATAATAATAATAATAATAATAATAATAGATGCAGATTGTGTTTATCACGAAGCAGAATTCATAGGAGACTCCTGTGTCCAGAAGAAAAGATGAAAAGAAGGATGGAGTCTTTAACTGAACCCCAGCGAGCACTCTTTAAGCTATTATTAGAAGCTTGGTTTTTGGATTTGAGTTTACACAGCATAAAATCTCACTGAGCGCTGGTCATAAATCATCCGCTGCTCCAGAGGGTTGGAAGATTAACTGGTACATGTGCAGATGAACAAATGAAGAGGAGGTTAATATGGCATAAAGAAGTAAAGTAGGTGTGTAAGAGTAGTCCTGGGTTCTCCAGTGGAACTGGAGTGGAGTGTGTACGCCGTGTGGGAGTTCACTTCTTCCGCACTGATCTGTAAAAGAAAAGAGAGCCTGAGTGAGAGGGAAGGAGAGACAGCAGAAAAAGGGAAGAAAAAAAAAGTGGGCGAGAACGAGGGAGAGCAGATGACTGTGAGTGGGAGTCTGAAGTTCTGTATTAGCACGGAAATCTAGCCATGGTGCTAACACACGTAGCGAGGATGTGACAGTGCCGAGATCAGCGCTCTGGCTGAAGTCTCGCTCATGCTAATGATCTCACAGGGGTCGAATCTGCAGCTCCGTGTGGAGAGGCGAAATTAATCAGGACGCTGAAGAGAAGCCAGGCCTGGGCCACAGACGGCGGCCGTCAGATCAGCTCTTCTTCAGAATAATGCTCAGATCTGGGTCATCTCCGCTGTTTAACACTTCCTCAAGGGAGGAAACTGTAAAATGACAACCCGTGCCTGAGCGCTCACCCTCTTCTAATCAATTCTTTTGACATAGTTTTGAACTAAATCATGTGGGTTTATTTGTAAGGAATCTCTCATTTACTCCTGAGTCCCTATCATTTACTTAACATTTACAAATGATTTCAGAGCCTCTGATCTTCACCAAATAAATGAATGAGCGAGTTCAGGACCTCATTTCTATAGCCAGGAAGTCACACTGTTCTGCTTAAGAGCTCCTGAACACCTTAAAGAAAAGGAAACCTGCAGAAGTTGAACTGGGTTCACTGGGTGCCAAAATTTATGCAGTGTGATTTGGTGAATATACATACATACATATAAAGATTATTACTGTCCAGAGCTTAAAGTTAAATGATTGTACAATGTAATTGTAAGTTAACATAACAATATTTCATTCATCTCTATCAAGGGTGTCAATAATTCTGCAGCTGAAGCTACAACTGATGGTTTCTGATTTTATTTACTATTCTTGTATTCTGTGTATGTTTTTTTCATACAGTATATTCAACTAAAATACAATAAATAATAGTTACTCTAAAAAAACAGAGGAAATGCACATGCAAATAATTTAGCTCTCAACTAACTCAAATACTGTATGTTGGCTCCATGAAGGCCTGATTGACACAGTCTCCTCTTAACAGTTGTTCTAGAGACGTGTCTGCTGCTAGAACTCTGTGTGCCATTGACCTGCTCTCTGATCTGAGCTGCTGTTAACCTGCGATTTCTGAGGCTGGTGACTCGGATGAACTTATCCTCCGCAGCAGAGGCGACTCTCGGTCTTCCTCTCCTGGGCCGGTCCGCATGTCAGCCAGTTTCTTTGTAGCGCTTGATGGTTTTTGTGACTGCACTTGGGGACACTTTCAAAGTTTTCCCAATTTTTCCGACTGACTGACCTTCATTTCTT